>CAKOAT010680709.1:79139-148859 GCA_932364175.1 Eruca vesicaria subsp. sativa | reverse complement strand
CGAAGAGAGAAGACTGACGGCAAAAAGGTATCAACTCTCTCTTCTCCGAAAGCGTATCACAACATGCCACGTGACTCTAAAGACGAGCCCAATTGTCTCTTAATTAAGGTCCTTTTGTCTCGTTTCTTCATCTTTTTTATTTAAATTTGACCCAATAAACTTAAGAAATGGGCTTAAGGGACAGCGATAATGTTGCTCTAAGACGAAACCTGCAACACAATTTTTTCGGCTTCAATCTTAGAGTAGAACAGTAATAACAGTTTACTTGTCTTGAAATTAAACACTTACGTACATGACTAACCAAGAAAACAGAAGTCAAAGGCTTTAGCGATGTTCAAACCGTCCCTCTGGCCCGTGTGAACACTAAAAGTGTAACTCAACTACCTTGTCACCCAAAACAATTAAGTGCATCAATGTTAAACCTTTTAGTGGATAAGATATCTTTAGGGGTGGGCACAGATTGGATATCCGGGTTTTTCAAAGTATTTATGATTTGTTTCGAATGTTACGGATATCTAATTTTGGCATTTGTTTTGATTCAAAAAAATACAAATATCTGGAAAAACGGATATCCGGAAAATAAATAGATATTTGCGGATATTTACGAATATCTCAGCCATTTTGATTAATACAAATAATCTAAAAATTTAAATACAAATTTTCTTTGCAAAAACATTTTTTGCATGATATATAAAACAAAAATTTAAGGAATTAGTGAATTTACATATTTTGTAGTTTTTTAAATTTAAGTTACAATTATAGTAACACAAAATTTAAGGAAAAAAAATATAATTATCAGACATTTTTTCTCTCTTGTTATGTAATACTTTTATATACGTAATAATGTGAATAGAATTGTTCAAAATCATGTGCTAGAGTAATAATTATATAATTTTACACATTTAAAATTTTAAATATAATCAAGATATACGTATATTTATATATTTACGGATCGGATCGGATATCCGGTTCCTAAAATTTGAATATTTGTGATTTGCTTCGATTTTAGCAAATATTGATTTTTAGTTTTTGCTTTGATTCAAAAGTTTACGGATATTCGAAGTTTTCGGATCGAATCGAAACGAATAACGAATCGAATCAAATTAACGGATAAAATGTCCAGCCCTATATATCTTTTGGTAAAATGTTAAATAAGATATAACATTGCATTACCATATGAGTCACTTTTTGTCTTTTCCTTATATTCAAAGGCACTTCATACTTGTAAGGCACAATTTTTTAGAAAGAGAGAAAATTTTGACATTTATACCCTTTGAAAAGAAACAGAGAACCTATGTAGTTAGAGAAACTGGTTTTGAGTCCATCTTGTTAGCTGTTAGGCATTTAATTTGTTAGGTTTATAAAATATTATGTTTTATTGTTGACCACTAGATTGTAAGTGTGAAAATTGATCATGCGGTTGAATTAACATATTATGAATAATAAGTTTAACAAAGACAAATATGTAAATGTAGACATGGACACATGAGCTTTGTAAACAAGTAGTGTGGACAATGAATATATGTGGATGGCTATTTATAAACAAGTATCTTTGTTAACTTGCAGATATCCTTGAAATATATGTGGACATGGACACATGAATATTTGTGGACAACGATTTAATAACACATATGAGAGGTCTTTGTAAGCTACAAGTTCATTAATATTAAAAGATGAAAATACATTACATAGTAACAACACATGCAGCTATTTGGATGTGTGTATTGTAATATATATTTACTTACTCAATTTTACCATCCACATCTAATCCAACGTTTGTCCAAACTTCTTTGCCTTTGTTCATGTGATCTGCTCAAACTCAAAGCAAGTAACTTGATTAGAGCAAGCATAATGTACATAATGTATTAGTAATAACGAGTTTTCTCAAGATCTTCCTATACTTTTATTGATACTTTTCCAAAATAAGAACACTCAACACAATAATCTAGCAATGAGAATCATATAAGGCTTGCACACACACTAATAGTTACACTGAAGTACATGATTGATTCTAAACTTAGTACCAAACAACACAACATCAGAGAGCTATGCAAGGGAATAGACCACTCAAGACAATATATATATCTGAAGCTGTTTTCAAAGAGATTATTTTGGTTAAAAGTACTTTGGCTAAGACAATTTTTTATGAAATTTTTTGGGTTTATTATTATGGTTTTAGAACAAAATTTTTGATTATATGTGGATGTGGACATCAACGCGTCCACGGACAAAAAAAAAGTTTTTTTTCGAACACAAAACAGAGAATGAAGAAAACAGAGGATCAGATTACTCTTGATTTAGTTATAATGTTCATGCCAGATCCACTGATCCTCCTTTGGTTCTAATGTCCATGCCAAATCCACTGATCCTTTTTAGTACGGCTTGCTACAAACCTGCACAACAAAAGAATCAACTTCCTCAAGCAAAGATGTAAACTTTACAGTATAAATTGAAAATAACAAGACTTTAACCTCGTAGAGGCGAACAACACAAAGATGACGAACAAGTTTCATGATCAAGATCTCCCTCTCAATCTGATAATAACAAATTATAATAAAAATCTGAAGAGACATAATCAAATCTCAGACATAAGAGAGAGAAAGAGAAAAAGACAGAACCTGGTCAACCATACTTGCCAAAATTTTCTTACCACCATCTCTTGCTACCAAAGCTACAAATTTTGTCAAGGTTGTGTGGACAAGGTTGTGTGGACAAAAGACAAAGATTCGTGGACAAAGCAAATTGGAGATAACAACCTTGAAGCTCATCCACTCTCTGAAACTCCACGCTACCACCAATTCTACGAATAAAATAATGTGGATGATGCAGGGACAAAGTATACGTGCATTGGTGATGTGTGGACATGCGATGTCAATCACTAGAAAAATCAAAGCGTTCAAATTCTTACCAATAGTAATATCTCTCAAACCAACAATCCTTACCACCACATATGCTTCCTCTCGCTCTTTATCAACTCCACATGAAACGACCAACGTCGCTTCATCCCTCCAGCAAACAAAACATATCCTCCCCATCGGCCAACTCGTTATTCACTCACCACCACCAGACCCGAGTTCGACTCCACAATCCATCCCGTTTCTCTTCAGCTCTATCCCTACAGCTTCACTCGCATCACAACATCTCGAGTCGCCGGAATCATCTCTACTCTTGTCGCATCACAACATCAAATAAGCTTCATATGTACTTATATGAGATGGAAAAATAAAAGAAAGTCAGTTATGATTTCAAAAATCGAATCAGACAAAAATCACCAGAATCAAATCGATGAATGTTTAGGGTTTCGAAAATCGAATCAAAAGTAAGAAGAGTAAGAGTTTTGAAAATCGAATGAAAGAATGTGGAGGGTTTCAGAAGTTGAATCAAATCTAAGAAATCTGAGGGTTTGGAAAGCCAGATCTAAGCAAATTGAGTTTTTTTAAAAACGAATTATACAGGATTCTACACCAAACTGACCTTGCATTTAGGAATTTTTCGATCTACGGGCTCTCCGAGTCATGGCGTCCATTGACGACGAAAGTGTGGCTACAGATTTGAGGTTTTTTTAGAGACTCTGGTTTTGCAGCTTTTAAGAGAAATGGAAGAAATTTATTTTGAGCGGCTTTAGGTTTAATGAATTGGAAAAGTTAAAAGAAATCCTGTTCAGTTACGATATGTGTAATTGAGGGTTAGAAGTGTCTTTCTGACATGATAATGTATGTCTCAAGCAGAAAGTGACTTGGAATGTAATTCCAAAGTCAAAAAGTGTTCCCAGATGTAAAAAATTCCATTTTAGACATGTTTCACGTGAGGTAATAGAGATAATTTGAAGTTGTTGGGTGTGTGGATTTTAAAAAACACTTAGTGCGAAATTACTTTTCATTCCCCTTATAAATTGTAGTGTGTACTTTTTTAATAAAACTTGTAAAATTGAAAAGTTAATAACACACTAGATTTTGACCCGCGCTTTTCAAGCGCGAAATTTTTTTATAATTGAGTTTTGTCTTAATTTAAAGAATATTTTGGGATAAAATCAGTTCACCAAAATTCGTGGTGTTGATTGTTATTCATTAGTTTTTAGTTTCAGTTTTTTATTTTTTGATTTTGGTTTTTGGTTTTTAGTTTTTAAGTTTCTATTTTTGATTTTCAGCTTTTGGTTTGGGTTTTAAATTTTTATACCCGCTGAGTTAGTTTGAACTGATATTACTAACAAACAAATCCCAAATAATGGAACATTTAAAACTGAAAAGATGACAAAAAATTAAAGAAATTTGCAATAGTTTATTTTGTAAATAAATAAAAGCAAAAAAATATAACCTATTTTTTCAGTTTTTGGTTTTGATTTTAGTTATTAGATTTGGTTTTTGGTTTTACTTTACTTTTTTTTTCTAAATCACTAAATTATTTAAGAGAAATTAAATAATAAATTATTTAAAAGTTACCATTGAAATTTATCAAAACAAAGTGATTGTTATTTAAAATAAAAAAAATACATTAACATGTTTTAAAGTATTTGATTTAAACAAATGATTAATAAGAGACAATTTTGTTTTGTTGAAAAATATTAAATACTTTTTGGGCTTGAAAATAATAACGGATTTTTTGATCCATTAATGTGGAAAGTTTATTCAATGTTTTTTGAAGTTTTTTCTTAATATTAAGCCCAAAAACCAAACTATATAATTTGTTCTAAAAACAAAAGTAAGCCCAAGACTATATCCCATAAATAACCATCGGTTTAATTTAAGTAACTAGATTTCGACCCGCACAACCGTGCGGGTATTTTAATACAAAAATATTTTGAATTATATAATATTCTTTTCGTTTCAGATTTGTTGATGTTTTAAAATATTTATTTTGTTTCAAAATATAAGATGTTTTGAGATTTAAGGTATATTTGAAGTTTTAAGGTTACCTTTAATTTTATTGGAAATTGTTCAACCAATAAAATTTTACTGTATTTTTAATAATTGGTTGAATGATTTTAAAATTATATCTTTAAAAATAATTTTCTAAAAGAATGTAAATTTCTTTATCTTTGTGCAATGATGCAAAACATCATATATTAAGAAATTGAGGGAGTAAAAGTTATCAATAAATAAATATACATGTAATTGGATTCTGTACACTATCCAGTTTTATAATAATATTTATGTGTCTTATAATATTGTTAATTTAAATTTTATAATTTTTTATTTTTGTAACAATTTTTTAAAACATTATTATGTAACATTACTAATTTATATTTTTTATTTCTAAATTTGAAATATATGTAAAAAGTAAATTAAGTTGGACCTACATAATACATAAACAAAATTTTGGGATATTGTTAAAAGTATTTTACATAATTTTAATTTTTTGTTTATAAATTTCAAAATGAATTAAAATTTAAATTATATTTTATGATAATTAAATTTTTATCAAATAATTTTTGAAACTATATCTTGAAAAGATTCTTACAAGATTTTGTTAGAATCTTCTTAAAATTGTTTATTTGTATTTCAAACAAAAATTAAAGATATGAAAATATTATAATTATGTTATATAAAATTTTATAAAATTTCTAATAATGGTCCAAACTAAAAAATCACACATGAAATGAGTTATGACTTCTCTTTTAATATAATAGATACTAGGTTTCGACCCGCACAACCGTGCGGTTGTTTTAATACAAAAATATTTGAAATTATATAATAAAATTTATCAATAAATAAATATAATTTGATTATTTATGCTATCCAATTTATAATCATTTTTATGTACCTTATAATATTATTAATTTAAAATTTATAAATTTGTATTTTTGTAATAATTTAATTATTATGTAAGATTACTAATTTATATATTTTGTTTTATTTCTAAATTTGAAATCTATGTATAAATTAATTAAGTTGGACCTACATAATACATAAACAAAATTTTGGGATATTGTTAAAAGTATTTTACATAATTTCAATTTTTTTGTTTATAAATTAAAAATGAATTAAAATTTTAATTATATTTTATGATATTAAGATTTTAATCAAATAATTTTTGAAACTATATATTGAAAAAGATTCTAAAAGATTTTGTTAGAATTTTCTTAAAACTATTTATTTGTATTTCAAACAAAAAATTAAAGATATGAAAAGATATTATAATGTTATGTAAAATTTTATAAAACTCTAAAGATGGTCCAAACTAAAATATCACACATGAAGTGAGTCATGACTTCTCTTTTAATATAATAGATGCAATTCAATTTACTATATGATATTTATTATTTGTAACACTTTAGAAAAAGTCCAAATTTAAATGACAACTTATATCAGTAGATAAAAATAATGACTCTATTTTAATAGAGTAGAACCATGGTTAAGTGGTAAGATCGGCTTAGAAAGATATTAAACATTCCAGTTTCGAAACTTACCAAACTCAAATTTAGTAGTTTGTGTGGCCAGACTTTAGTAGTTTGTGTGGCCAGACGAGATACAAATCTAATATGCATTACAAATAATTGAGTCTATTTGACGCCAGTGGACATGCCCCTAAGAGATTAGTCGATTGGGTCTCCTCCCATCAGTTACCCCGTGCTATAAAAATAAAATGAAAAGTTAGGCTGTTAGCAACAATGTTGATTATAAACATGGACAAAGAACAAACTGAAAAGAAAATGTGATTTTCTGTTTGCACGGTCAAGTCCGGTTGAAATATCTTGCCACTGTGGCACTATTCACAAGTTTCTTTCATAAAACAGGAGAAGCAAAGAATCATTTTATTTTATCATCTCCACAATGGTCTAGTAATTCCTCTAATTAAAGACAGATGCAGATTCGAGCCTGGCTTGGTGAGATGGCAACAGAGGTGGTACGACCACAGCAAAGAATCATTTTAAAATACAGTGTTCTTGAAAATTGATTTTGGACAAATTCATCAACACGGAAATAAAGAGGCAGTGGTATAAGAGATGCGATACAGTTGCCCGGATACAGTTGCCCTGTTTGTTTCAGTGTCGAGGAACCTGCGACCTACGACTAAGATTATGTTTGTTTATGTGTGTCGCGATTTACAACTTGCGACCCTGCAACTAAATCTGCGACTTGCGATAAAAATGTTTGTTTATGTGTCGTGTGACTTGCAACCTAGTCGCGCGACCAAATTTTTCTTAATTTTTGGTTGTAATTTTTTTGAACGAATTGAAATTGGATCATGCGATTGGTCGCACGACATGAATATGAACAACAACTTGCGACATGCGACCTGCGATCAGTCATAAGTCGCAGAATGTGCGACAGCAAAACAAACAACAACCTGCGACATATGCATGTCGCAGGTCGCGCGACACTTAAACGAACAGGGCCAATAACAATAATATATAGTTTTTTCAATCACTTCGTATTATATATGTTACTGTATAATCATTGATATGAAAAAGAGATTTTTGTATTCATCTCCTAGAATAAATCTAGAGATTCACCAACTAATAGTATTTTATTATTTCATATCTTTAAAAAGAAAACAAAATAATAAGAATTTGTAGAATTATATTATATTTTTCAAATAAAAATAATAGTAGTTGCAAAACATTAGATGAATATTAAACCTTAATCATAACACTAAACAGTAACTCCTAAACACTAAACTCTAAATCCTTGGGTAAATCATAAATCGTAGGATTTAGGATTTATTCAAGGGTTTAGTGTTTAAAAGTTTAAGATTAAGAATTTAGTATTTTTAGGATTTAGTGTTTATAATTTAGGGTTCAATATTTATCCAAGGTTGTAGGGTTTACCCAAAGATTTAAGGTTTATCTAAGGTTTATGATCTATCCACGGGTTTAGAGTTTAGTATTTAGGATTTAGTGTTTTACTAACACTGTTAAAAAAAATTAAAACTTTTTTTTGGTTTTTACTACTACTTTTTATTTATTTTTACCATTTTATTTTAAAAACATAATATAATTTAGAAAATGTTTATTTATTTTGTTTCACTTTTAAAAGATATGAAATATGAAATAACAAAATACTATTAGTTGGAGAACATGCATGTTCACCTTAGGGTGTGAACCAACAAAAAAAACACTATCAAAAATATATATTTTGCCAAAGTTTAAGACTGCTTTAAATATCTCCATGCTATATAAAATAATAAAAGTATTTGCAATTTACTATATATATTATTATTATTTTAGTGAAATTTAACTCTATATATCAAAATTAAATATGTCTTCGAAAATCTTTTTCATGAATTCAATTTTCTTGTAAGTTTTTAAATTAAATACGTTATTCAACTATATAGTTAAATTCACCCAAATTAATTAATAATTTCTCGTTATACTACTATTTAATGTGTTTCAAAACAACAGAATAATTAATCTTCTATCAAAACAATATAAAATATTAGTTCTCACATTTTTAATAATATTTTTTTATTTATCCTTTTTCAATAATTTGGTAAAACACTCAGTTAATTTATGAAATAAATTAAAATAAGTATAACTATTTTTTTCGGGTAAAGCATCTGCAAAAAAATTATTTAATAGAAAATTAAACAAATTAATAAATTATCTTATTTATACATTCGAAATAAAAATTAAGTTCATTTAAACTCAATGCACATATAGGTTTCAGAACGATTTACATAGGTATTGACCTGTGTATGGGAATGTAAGGACACCTCCAATGGAGGTCCTTAAGTGGAATCTTTAGGAAAAAAATAATATAATAATTTAAATAGTTAAGAATTGTTAGGTAAAAACTCTTTAAAATAGTTAATTAAGGATTGAAATATAAGGAGCTTTGTTACTGTTCACGGGTTCCACTGACATGTGACGACCCGTAATTGGTTGAACTATTTTTTATCCGAAAAAAATTATTAAAAAAATCAAAAAATCACTTTTTTAAGAATCTCACTTCAGTAACACCATTGTCCTTGCTCTAAAATGGGTAAAATCGTTTGATGTAGGGTTACAATCGTCATACAAATATTAATTAATATCAACTCATGTGTAGAGACCTAATTAGAGATCTTTTTATGGGTATATAAACCAATATTATTACCTCTTTCTTTTGTTTCCTTTCTCCTATTTTCTTTAAATTTTTTTATATTTTAACTGTATAAAACACATGCGATAGACGTGCTATCATTTAGAAGCATTAGTGATTTTTACAAAGTATCCCAACCAAAAGTCATTACTAATATTTAGAATGTGTTTGTTGAATTTTTATTCAAACTTGAACCAATTGCAATGACCCAATTGAAATATGTAAGCATAAAAAATAGTGAGAATAATGTTATTGTAGAGATAAAATTTATATAGATGTTACATTAATAGGTGGAAAAAGAAGTATGACGTGGATTGTGAAAATATATAAATTGGGATGTTGAATATTTATTACCATTATTGATATTCTAAGAACATGATTAATGGAAATTTTTATAATGGGATTTTAGAGGAATATAAGAAACCGTTTCTTAATTTTTAATCATAAAAAACTATGAATCAACGCTTAAATAAGAGATTTAAAAGCTGGATTTTAATTTTTTTAATTAAAAGTTAAGTGACGATTACTTTTGTTCCACTAAAAATTCCACCCTAAAAATCATCCATTAATCATGTTCTAAGGTCAACAATCACCGTGTTGAACAGAGTCTACAAACCTACGTAGCCCATAATAAGTGCAGCTGTCTCCACAAAAAAAAAAAAAAAAATTATTTTTCTGATAATTGTAGAGATCCAAAAAAATTTCAATTCCAAAGACTAATTTCACAGAACCTTATATCCATTACACAACTAATCCTTAAATATAACAATGCTAGGTGTCCAAACGGAAACTAAGTTTATTTGCATTAGAAGTGGAACAAACATATATCTTGCAGCATTGTTGGCTAAAGCACTCTCATGTCTATGCCCCCACTTAAATTGAGGTTTGAATTCCCAACAATGGTATTTAATAACACTTGAAACTTTGAAGCATTTTTCATCATTATTTTAAACTTTCAAAGTGACATTTACTTCACAAAAGAATATTCAACTTGAGTTATTTGTTTATCAAGTTAAAAACTAATTTGTTAAACAGATAAAAACAAAGACAGGTCAATTCTGTTCCAAAAATAATTACTTTATTAATAAAATAAATTAAAATTATTTATTAAATTAAAAATCACAAAGCTAAATAAAGATTCAGAAAATGAAACAATTTTTTTAACAATAAAAAAATTGTAAAAAATAAATAAATTAAAAAAATAAACAAGATAACTTAAAATACAGAAAAGTAAAAACAAATTAAAGAAACCTCACAAAAGTTTTAAAATAAAGTTATATGATTATGACTTTCAAGAAAACTGTTTGAATCCATCATCGTTAATAATGATATATTTGAAAATTTTACTGTCAATGATAATATGTCAGTTTAAAAAAAAAAATAATAATAATAATCTTGTAATTTTATGCAAAATTTCAGTAAAAACTAACATTTCATTCGTTGACAATAAAAATTTCAAACATATTACTATTGAAGATGATAGTTTCAAATAGTTTTAATTTTCTAATTTTTAAAAACTATTGTGAATTTTGTAATTGTGTTAATTTTGTTAATTTTGAATTTAATTTAATTTTCTGTATTTTTAATTTAATATTTTTAATTATTCGTCGTTCTTAATTTTATTTAATTTTAAAATAATCTATTTTTCAATTGATTTTCTTATGAGTTTTTCTCGTTTTTACTATGTTTTATTTTTTTCTTTTATTTCTGATTTTACTTTTTCCATGCGTTACATTTTTTTCACCTGGTCGTTTTCTTCCTTCCAATTTTTATTGGTCATTCAATTAATTTTTTTTTTAACATATAGGGGTGATTGGTTAGGTTGTAAGTGCTGACTTTAACTTTAATTTTTATCTACAGCACTTAAATATCAATTATATTTTATCTTCTTTTTAAAGCTACAGCCAAAAACTAAAAAAAAAATGGTTGTGAAATCCTTATTTTCTAAAGCCACATTTTTTTTGCTATAGAAAATATGTTGTTGTGACAATAAATTTTAAAACTACATCTTTTACAGCTAAATCAAAAAAATCTATACACTAATTTCTACAATAAATATTTTACAGCTACACTTCAATCAATCATCCCATAGTTTCAATTTTTCTTGTTAGATTTCAAAGAATTTCTAAATCGTATACGACAATAACAGTTGGGTTCTGGGCTTTTCTCCACAACTTCGTAGGGTAGGTTTCTATATTATAAATACATATATATATATATATATATATATATATATATATATATATATATATATATATATATATATATATATATATATATATATATATATATATATATTATATTTTTCCCTTGCAAAGTGATCTATATCTAAGAAAAAAATTGTTTAAGAAGATAGAAATTCTACATTTTTATTAGTTGGTGGGAATGTAAACTTCCAAAAAGAAATTGTGATTTTTGGAATTCTATTTGTTAAAAGTTATTAAAAATAGTTAGTTTCAAAGTTTCATATGTAAATTTTTAAAACATATATCTTTTTGTAACAGAGATAGTACTAAAATTAAGCCTTTTCTCAAAAAAAAAAAAAAAAAAAAAGATACTAGTACACATACATAGAAAAGCCGTAGCGAAATTGAAGGGCTAAATGTGAACTTATCTTGTCAATTATTTTTCAGCAATGGTCCAAGTGTTGGACCAAATGACGTGTCGTAGTCCAACTAATTAAAAAGAACACGTGACAAATAAATTTAAATCGAGAGATTAGACACAAAACATACAGTTCCATTCCATTGAGATTTTCTATATTCAGAAATTGAAATCCAAATTTATATATTTGCATTAAGAGAAAAGTAAATTATAATACTCTCTTCGTTTCATTTTAGTTGTATTTTTAAATTTATGCACACAGATTAAGAAATCATTTAGTTTTACATATTTTCAAAATATAAAAATACAATTACCTATACATCTAACCACATTTTAACCAATAAAAAAATATAAAAATAGATAAAACTAATAAATTTTGCTTTGAAACTATAAAAGAACACTTATTTAAAACAATTTTTTTTCTCTAAAACGACAAATAAAATGGAACGGCGGGAGTAACAACTAACTTCGTTGCAGTGTTTACGTACAATTTACCGGTCCAGCTCACTAAAGATTATAATATAAAATTAAATTCTACTCCGTACTTTAAAAAGCAAAAATATTATTAATAAAATCTGATTTATTAAATAAATATGTTTAAACATTTTAGAATATTTGTACTCCATACCTATAACATTTACTATATTTGCACTTCATACCCAATTTCCCCCCAATTTTTTTCCCTCCATCTTCATTATTTCCCCACAATTTTAGGCATTTTCTTAATTACTACATTCTTCTTATATTTTCAGCAAATTCACCCAACATTTTACTTAATTGTATCTGATAACTATATGATTATATTATATTATTTTATATTCAATTTGTTTTTCAAATATTTCAACATTTTTTTTATTAACTCTAACTTTTTAGTTATATACAATATTTAGTTTAATTTGCAATTTTTAAAAAATTTAAATGGATATAATTATTTATTTATGAAATAGATATAGAAAAATCTATTGATTTAATTTATTTCAAATGAAATGAAATTATTTTGTAGTATCTAAGCCTGCAAAAAATAGTTAGATTATTTCGGATATTTTCTATAAATTATTTGAATGTTTTAGTTAATTGTTTAATTTATTAATTAAATATTAATAAAAACTATTAAAAGATGAGATCTAATGTATTATATTGCTTGGACACAAAACTAATTATTGTGTTGTTTGTAAACGTATGTATTAGTGTAATGTTGTTTTTCATAGTTAATATAGAACAAAAAGCGTATTAAATTTAAAACTTTCAAATAATGTTCAAGAGAATGTTTGTCTTTTATAAGAGGAGATGAGACTTATGCTTTTATATGATTGAACATGGGCATGGTATTATTGTTTATTGGCTCGGTTCTATTTGGTTCGAATAGTTTTAGTTCCATCTTAACTTAGAAGTTTCGCAAACAATTTAGAAGACTTAAGAGTAAACGCGTTTTATAGTTCTGTTCTGTTTTTATGTTTATTCCAAAAAAAAATCAGTAATATGACTTCGGTTGATAAGAGAATCAGAAAATTTGCCAAAGTAACCGGTTTTGATATCCGAGTTGATTTAGTTGGCTTCCGACCTTTCTTTCCGTTGACTGGTGTGTACTGTGTATCCAATGATTGACCGCGTGAACTAAGACTAAAAAGTTCAAAATCATATGAATAATAATGGCGTGTATAAAATAATAAAGCATGAGAAGGTTGACTTTTGTAGTGTTTGCTGTTTACCTTTTGCAACTAGAATAAGACATGTTCTTTGTGCAGGTTAAATATATAAAATTAAAATATAAAATTTTAGTATTAACAAATTTAAAATTTACATATGATTGTTTTTATATGTATTTGAAATTGCAGAATTTTGAAATTTTTATATAATTATCTATACGTAGGATCAAAAACAATTTTAGTTAGAAATGTAGATCAAATCTTAGAATTTAATGGATCTGATTTCATATATCTTTTTCACTTTTCAGTGTTCGAGTGATGGAAAATAGATGGAGTGTCACTGGGCTTGATTGGTAGAGTATTAGCAAATTCCCTAATGTTTTTTAAGAAGCAATTGGTAAAATATTTGCATTTAAAATATATAAAGTTTCAAAACTAATTTAATATATTTGTTTATTTGTCAAATAATATTAGAAAATTATATTTTTTACAAATTATTATTTTTAAAAATAATTTATAAAAAAATATGTTAAATTTTAAATTATTTTTAAAAACAGTATTTTAAGTTTTTCAAATACAAATAAAAATTTAAAATTAACTATGGTCATAATTTAACATAACCATAATGATTTAAAAAATTAACAAATTAAAAATTAACTCAGTTTTATATCATAATTTAACAATTTAAAAATTAATTATGGTTATGAGAAGTTTACGTTCACGTGTCAGTCCTATTTATCTTCCATTTTTCTCTTGCTATGTTTTTTTTTATATTTTGGTTATTACTGGATATAAATATTTATTTTGAATTTTATTCTCATTTCGTTTGTTTTAGAAAATACTTAAGATTTAAAATAATTAAAAAGATACATACTTAGGTTAAGATCTGCACTTTATGCACAATAAGTATTTTATATTTATTATTTATTTTATATCTTTCTGCATTTTATAAATAATAAAATAATAAATATATATTAAATAACTAAGAAATGAGTTACTATTATGTAATAAATTGGCCTATGCATATAAATTTAACTATTACTCTTGTTTATTCACAATTAGGGTAAATAAATCAAAATAATCAATCTTATATATTGTATATGATATATAATTAAACTTAAATGATATAAACATAGTAATATAACACACTTTTAATATGGATATTTATTAAATGAGGTTTCTACTCATATGATTTTATGATTATTTGCATATTTGTGTAACAAAACTTTACACCAACAAATTTTTTTTTAATTTGAGATGTTTAGTAGTTTCAATAATTTATAATCATTTTAAAAAAACAATGACATATTTCAAAATTAAAATATTAACTTTTCAATATATGTTCAAGGCAAATATCAAAATATAAATATGTATTTTCATACGATGTATAGTTTAATTAAAATGATATTAAATATATGTAAACTAAATTTATTTCTTCATATGGTCTTATAATCATTATATTTTAGTATAGAAAAAAAATTAAAACCTTGATCTTAAAAGTTTATGTGGGACTTTTAATACTTTAGTAATTTATACTCATTTTGAAAAATTCGAAATACAACATACACAAAAAAAAATCTAGATTTTTATTATATGATTAATGTAATTGTGTAATTTATTTTAATAATAAAGAAATAAACAAAATGAAAAAAAAAAGTATACAGATTGTTATCAAATCTTTATTGTTTAAAATCATTAATTGTCATATATATATATTTTGATCACATTAGGTAATTTCGTAGGTTTTATTTAAGAAAAGCATGCGAAATAATAAATATTTGATATATGCGACCAACTATAGCATACAGAATATTATATTGCTAAAGAATATAATTTTTAAACTATACATTATATCACATGCTTTAGAATCCTTAGGATTTGAAATAGAAGCCAAAGAGCTATGTCACGTAGGATTGAGGTTATTTTTAATTCTTACAAAATTAAGGTTACAACTTTTTAAATGATTCTCAAATAATATATAGAGGATTTGATCAATCACTAATTTCCCAACTAAACCGCGTCCACATCAACACGCATTAGAACGCGGACACTACAACATCAACATCAAAGTGTTCTCTTCTATTGCCATCCTTTTTTGTTGCTTTTGACAACCCCCATTCTGTTCAGGTTTAATTTGTTTTTTGAATATATATATATATATATATATATATATATATATTTGAAGAAAGGCTTGCTTTTTTTAATATATTGCAATTTAAACTGAAAACTACACACTTTAGTCTTTATTTTAAATGAAACAAATATGCAAGTTTAACAACAAATATCAAGATGAAATTGAATAAACATAATAAGAAATAGGGAAATTTACCAATTATGACTCAAAACTTGGTTTCAAATGCAAAAATAAACTCAAACATAAATCAAATGTAAAAGTAACTTAAAAGGTTATTGAAATTACAACCAATCCTTTGTAAATAAACCAAAGACCCAAAAGTTTTTTACGCTTCTAACCCCGCAACTATTCTGTACATATGACTTTGAACGACTTAATTGAAAGTCGTCTATATAGTTATTCTTAAAAATAATTTAAAAATCTTGTAAAAAATATTTTGATAAGTGAAAAATTGAAATCATGTAAATAACATATGTTTTAAGAGATATAAATTAAGATATAACAAATTTTAATTGTTTTCAACATAGATAAGTGAAAGTAGTGAGTCATGATGTTCTTTGGTTTAGATTTTACCAACATATGTTGTAGTATTATATGTGTTTCCTAGGGTTAGATTTTCGAAAGCATAAATGTTTTTTTGAAAAAATTAAAATTTACCTAAGTATGTTTATTTATGTGTATAGTAAACACTATTTAAATATAGTTTGATTATATAACGTGGTTAGTTAGTTAATTTAGTCAATTTAGTGTAGGGTTTAGGTTCTGGACGACTTACTATTAAGTCGTCTAGTAAATATATTCAAGGCAGATGACTTACTAATAAGTTGTCCAAACTGGACCGAATCTTTGATTTTACCAATTTTCTTTTAAACCTAACCGGATTTTTTACGGGACATATATAGATGTTTTTTTAATCACTTTTTCGCAAATTCAGAAAACCCTAATGATGTTTCTCTCAAAGGTGATTTCAAAGGTGATTTCCGTCGCATCTCTCTAAATCCATCGTTCTCACCGCCAGTTATCTCTCCGCCTTATCAGTCTCATTATCACTACCGTTCACACTGCCGCTTCCTCTATTTCAAATCTGAGAGGAAACCCTAGCGCCGTTTCTCTGTAAACCCTAGCATCATTTCTCTTAGAGGCATTTCGTTGAACTCCGCCGCTGGTAAATTATATCTAAAGAAGAACATAAAACATCGTTTTTACCGTCGTTCTCATCGCGCTTCTTTTTTCACGTCTATTTTTGCAGATCTATAACCGTTGTGTCGAAGGCGACTATTTCTTCTCCGAATTTCCAGGTCTAGTTTACAATGTTCTACTGGAAGTCTTGGAAGACTTGACAGACTACTTAATTATAAGTCGTCTGGAAAGTCTTCCAGACTTACAATTAAAATGTTATACTCGATGGTTGTGTGTTGGAGATGGTTGTCTTTGATTTTTTTTGTAGAACACATGGATATTCCAGAACTCCGGGATACATACAATAGGGCAAGAGACCCCCCCCCCCCGCATTGAATAGCATTTCGTATCATCCGTGTACGAAGTTATATACTGCTATAAGGAATGCTCTTAATGATGACGAATATGAAGAAGAGCTGAAGGAGTCTAAGTTAGGTGTTTTCATCAAGTTCCAAGAGCTGGAACTTGATTGGGCTTCAAGGCTGGTTCACTACATGCTCGGTTTCCAACTCGACATAAAGAAGAAGTATGTGCTGTGGAGTCTTGTTGATCCACAACCTTTGAGGTTTTCATTGTTAGAGTTTGAATACATCACTGGTCTAAACTACGATTACATCGAGGACCTTGAGAGACCAAATTGTTCTGTTACAAAGGAGTTGGTTTCTTTCTGAGAGTTGTTGGGAGTTCATGTCGAAGTTGGGCCAACTACTCAACAGATAATAGCAGCATTTGAGAGATGCCAAGGGTGGTCTTCGGATGATCGCAAGCGGCTCGGGTACCTTGCCATCTTCACTGGATACATTGAAGGGAGAAAGTTTTCAACCCTTACACGGGTTAGTCTGGCAAGGCTAGTGATGGATCTAGAACGGTTTGAGAATTTGGGGGAGAGTTGCGTTTAAGGTGCTGATGGACTCTGCGAAGGGAAAAGATACTTCGGGTTGTTACACCATTGATGGGTTTATACAAGCTCTCCAGGTCTGGGTGTACGCAGCTCTACCGGAATTGGGTGCTACTTATGGTAATCTCATACCAAACAGACCGTCTCCACCGATACTTACTTACCAAGGTGGAAAAGAACGAAGATGCTTTAAAGACTCTATTGAAAGACATGTATTTACTTCAATTCAAAAGACTTTTGAAAACTTATGATTAAGTCGTTTGGAAAGTCTTCCAGCTGGACGACTTAGTAGAGGACTTATAATTAAGTCGTCTGGAAAGTCTTCCAGCTGGATGACTTAGTAGAGGACTTATAATTAATTCATCGGGGAAGACTACCCAGACGACTTAATAATAAGTAGTCTGCTTAGTCGTCCAGCTAAAAGACTTCTCAGACGACTTAATAATAAGTCGTCCAGCTGGAAGACTTCCCAGACGACTTATTATTTAGTCGTTTGCTAAGTCGTCCAGCTGGAAGACTTTCCAGGCGACTTAATCATAAGTTTTCTGCAAAGTATTTTCTTTCCATCTTTTTTAATCTGTCAAATATCTAAGTTTATATCTTCTATTTACTGAAGGCTAGGGTGATGAACTTTTCTGAGAAGGAAATTGGTGAAATGTTTCCAAAATGAGACTCTGATGCTAAGGACCCGTCCGCGGAGAACATAATTAAACTCATGTATAATCAGAGACCGTGGAAGTGGACCATGGATTGCTGAGAAGTCACCGGTACTTGGGTTAAAACAAATTCGTCAGCAAAGAAATCAAAGAAAATGATAGTTCTTGTGAAGAAAGATAGTCCAAGACCTCTTAAGAAAGCTTGTAAAGAGCCTAGTGAAGAGCTACCTGCATAGGAAGAGGCAGAGGAAGAGGTTCCTACAGAGGCTCGTCCAGAGGTGAGTACCACTGTTGGTGGACTGACCAAAGAGGATATTGAAAGAATCGTGAAGGATTCTTCAAAGGACGAACTCGATGCCATGAGTCAAGGGTTTGAGACATGCCTTACGGAGATCAAGTATCTGTCTGAAAGGGTGGAAGCTGTGGAGAAGATCGTTGGTATCACCCAAAAAGGGAAAGGGGCATCATCTCAAAACAATAGCTCTCAACCTAAAACGCAAGAACCCGAGGTTAGTAAAGCATCCTCTCGCAACAAGAAATTGACTAGACAAAGTTTTAAGAATAAGAACTGAAAGTTGGATTTTCTTTGTTTCTTGTATGAAAGAACATGTGTGTTTTGTTTATAGTGTGCTTGTTTTGGTTCTATTAATAGATTTTGTATATGGATTTTCTTTCATGTTTGAAATGGATCTTTGATTATTATTGTTTGAAATGGATCTTTGGTTAATATTGTAGAGTGAAAGTGTTAATGGAGCGAACGTGGGAAAGAAGAGCAAGCTGGGGGGGGGGGGGTAAAGCAACATATTTTTCTGCAGGTACTACTTCCTCGAAAGAGCTTAGTATAGTTCCGAGCCAGGAAAAACCTCCAGAATCGAGCCTTCCTCCAGAATCGAGCCTTCCTCCAGAATCGAGCTTTGTTCTATTGGAGAAACAAGTACCCACTGTTTCAGATTTAGTGCAGGAGCAAGCTAGATATCAGGAAAAGAGGGAAACCGCTTTGGCAGAAATTAAACATACGAAGAGTGATCGAACAAGGAAACTTGCTGCCTCACAGCAATATCTTTATACGACAAACAGCAAGGCCAAAGTGATCATTCCAAACAAAAAGCGAGCTCCAGGCTATAATCTTTTTGGATCAGTTAACAGGAACAAATTGAAGGATCTCGTTGACTTGTTGAAAACTGATCTGTACGTGATTGCTTTTCAACATTATAGCTTGCTTTAGGACACAAAACTGATTGTTTTTCAACATTTTGTGTTTGCAGTGAGTATAACAAGCCTTTCGACAAAAGATCACGTACAACACCAACTAAGTGGTATCACCAAGTACAAGAGATGTTTCCCTTTATACTTTTTGACAATGTTATCTTGGAGGTGATAATAACATATTCCTCGGGTTGTCCAAGAAAATACCTTATCACACGCACTTTTAATGGTCGTGTGCCGGTCGGAGACTATCACCAGAGGCTGCTCATCAGATACACAAGTAGCCAATTTTTTGAAAAAACCACTCCCATGAAGGTTTTTCAGCATCTACGATCCCAAAAACCAATGGAAATATCTGAAAATTCTCATCTTGTGAGGCTGCAACTAAAAACACATCTCCATACTTCCCACTTAGGTGAGTCTCATCCACCACAATAACCCTTCTCTGATACTTAAAACCTTTGATAGAAGCTCCGAAAGAGAGAAATAGATACTTAAATCTATTGATGAAATCAAGTTCTATGGCCGTGATAGAATCGAGATTTGCTAAGGAGATTTGCTCGAGATATGATGGAAGACGCGAATATCCATCTTCTGCTGATCCTCTCACCAATGTTTGTGCATATAAAAGTGTTATGTATGAAGTGGTGTAATCAAGCATCATGCCAAACATCTTCTTCATTGCATCAGTTATATGCTGCGGAGTCAACCCATCAATGCTTCCAACACGATCAATGAAAAGCCTACCAACATACTTTGGAGTACACTGTCTCCGCTGAACGATTCGGTCTCCCACTGAGCATGTCTGTGTTTCCACATACTTTGTTACCCAAAACGTGTTTTTCCCATGTTTCACACTCGCTCTGATCTTCCATCCACAACCACTAACCCAACATGTTTCCACAAGGAGAGTTTTCGCTGACTTGTATATTCTGAAGGAGAATTTACACCTCACTGCCGTTAACCGCAGCTCTGAAAGCAGTGCATCCTTGCTAACAAAACTCTCCTTGACATAGATATTGTTACCCTTTGATCTTCTTTCTTCAATAGCATATGTCTTTTTGAAATCTTCAAAACACATATCATCATCTTCTTCCTCATCCTCATCTTTAACCTTTCCATAAACACTGTAATCCTACCATTCTCATCCGCTTCGACAACAATATAGATATCATCATCCTCCTCCCCATCATCTTTCTCCCCATCATCCTCCTCCCCATCATGATTTTCATCTTTAACCAAATCATCATAATCATTTTTAAAACATTCATCAGCGTCATCAGTTTTTTCCCTTTCCTCTGAAACCATTTCCACCTTGCTACGGTTTGATACACAAAGCCGTACTCCATGCGTTTTGGTTATCTCGAGCAAGTTTCGAACTTATCTATCACTTGTAACATGAATAGGAGGGATGTCTGGATCCATCTGTTGAATTATTTCTGCTGGTAGTGAGTAGGTTATCTCCACAGATTTTGTGCTCATGCCCAGGTTAAGATCTTCTTGAGCCATTGAAACAAGTTCAGCATGTGTCGAACCTTCACTCAAAAGAAACATTCTCGCTCCTTTGAAATTATCAACCACAAAATCCAAACAACCATTCTCCATACAGTGCATGTAACTAACACATCATCTGTAAAAATTCAAAATAAAACACATTAGTAAACTTAGGGGAAATGATTTTACTAAACACTGACGCCGACGACATAGTAGTAAGTCGTCTGGAAAGCTGGACGACTTACTAGTAAGTTGTCCACACAAGTAATTTTTGTAATTGACCTTTCAATGGGACGACTTATTTGTAAGTCGTCCAGTTTTGTTTGTTAAAAAAAACGCTAGACGACTTACCATTAAATCGTCTAGGATAAACATGTTAGTTTTGCATTTGACCGACTTGTGTCAGATATTTGATTTTTCCTGGTAAGTCATCTCTGGAAAAACAAAATTTCAATATATAATTAAAGCTAGACGACTTATCTATAAGTCGTCTCAGGTTAGTTTGCAATTCAAGAAAAACTTAATATTTTACTTTTCCCAGACGACGTACTTGAAAGTTGTCCAATTCGATGACTTACGAGAAAGTCATCTGAGATAAGAAAGGTTTGACTAGAATCTTGGAAAAAAATCTGGACGACTTTTCTTATCCTAGAAGACTTTCAAGTAAGTCGTCCGACTGAACGACTTCCGTGTTAGTCGTCTGGGAGAAGTAAAATATGTAAGTTTTATTTTCCAATTGCAAAACTAACCTGATACGACTTAAAGGTAAGTCATCTAGCTTTAATAAAATATTGAAATTTGTTTTTCTCATAGATGACTTAATGGTAAGTCGTCCAAGAAAAGTCAAATATCTGACACAAGTCGATCAAATGCAGAACTAACTCGTTTATCATTGACGACTTATTGGTAAGTCGTCTACGATATTCTCTAGAACTTTTTTAACAAACAAAACTAGACGATTTAGAATTAAGTCGTCTGTTTGACGACTTACAGATAAGTCTTCTACGCGAACAGATCTGTTAAAAATTTTAATTTCATACCTTAAACTAGTGAGATAACTTCCTTACCACACCAAGTCTTCTCCAACCCACCCAGAACCTCAAACGAAAGTAACCCACGAAGAATAGTAAGCTTGAATGGCTCTATCAACCATAAAAATTTTTGAATCAAAAGCTGAAGTTTTTTGGATGAATATGGTGACAAAGTGAAAGAGATGTTGCTTTTAGTTCATAATTATTGAGAAAGAGATAATGTAAATCGATTTTAGGTGCATTAAGAGCTTCAATTTGGTTATTCATGGTAGTTAGGGTATTGATGGCAATGATAATCTTGTAAATAGTTGAAGATGATGAGGATAACAGAGTAAAAACTAATTTTCGAAAAACAAAAGAAAAAAAAATTAATGGTATTTTCGTAAATAATATGAACAGGTGGAGTGAATAGAACAAAAGAAAAGTAAAAAAAAATAGTTTTGTGTTTGACTTTGAGTTTTGAGTCAAATTTGCAAAAACCTCTAAGAAATATTTTGTTGAAGCCAACGGTGAGGATCATACCAAATCGAATTATTGCCGACTCGTCATCAATTTAATTAACCGAAACAGGAGGGATTCGGCCATCATCAAAAGTTCAAAACCATATATGAATTTAACACATTTTCGTTGGTAAAAATGTTAGGTCATAATATATACATTTACACTGCAGGGCAGTTTCCAAGTTTTATTTACATGTTGAGACAGTTTCTACTACTAAGGTAGTTTTTTCTAACTATAAACCAAACCATTATAACTAAAATTACTTATTTAACTAAAATGGTCCTACCAAGAAAACAAAAGCATTCTCTCTCCAGAACTTACGTTCTCTCACCAAACTAAAAAAAAAAAAATTGTTCTTCTTACTATCCATCTAATTCATATCAATATGTATGCTTTCTCTGTGTCATAGTTGTCTCAACCAGAAATCTTTTTGGGATCAAAGGAAATAGAGGTGACATATCCATGGGAGGCTGTAGAGAGGATGAAGCGGGGAAGGAGCAGTCGGAGAACTCAGTTGTCAGCGACCTCAAACCACAGCTCAATTCCATGAGATCTCTAATCCATATATTGTCAAGTCGTCTCCTCCTCACTGTACTCATTTCAAATTATACTTCTGTACACTACATGTGGTCTTTAGATATAAGCAAACCACCACAATTGCATACAAGATCACAATTAAAACAAAATTACAATAAGAATCATAACTTGTCTACATCTAGTGTACATGTGATTATTTATAAGAATCATAACTTTGCGTTGTCTACAAAGAACTAGTGTACATCTGATTTTCGATAAAACATTGTACATGTGGACATGTGATTTTTAGAAAAGAATTTGTGTACATGCTCTAGATCAGCGTCACTTCTACAAGAACAAGACCACCAAATGTATACAACGATATTGAACCCATCAAGTCTCTAACATGTGTACATCTATCAAACAAAACTTTAGTCTAAAACGTGTGTACAATACCATATATAATAGTGTACATACACGTTATTATCTATGTGTACACCTATGAATGTGTACATGTCTTGTTCAGAAACTTGGTACGTATTTTTGTTAAACAATGTGTACATGTTTTTACCCATGTGTACACATTATTTTCAACTTTTTAGTGATGGCATTTTGGTAAATATGTCTTCGTCTTTCCCCGATTTTTAGGGTTTTCTGCAACAGATTTGAGGCCGCCACTGATTTTTTTCTCATAATATTTTATTCTTGTACACTTTATCTTCAAGCTTATAGAAATTTCATTTAAATCCCTATATAAAACAACTAAACTCAGAAAGTTTTATTTTATTTTGTATTCTCTAACATGTACACAATGATACTGAATCATAACTTGTGTTGTGTACAAAAGACTAGTGTACATCAGATTTTCTATAAAACATTATACATGTGGACATGTGATTCTTATAAAAGACTTCGTGTACATGCTCTGGATCAGCGTCACTTCTACAAGAACAAGGCCACCAAATGTACACAATGATATTAAACCCATCAAGTCTCTAACATGTGTACATCTATCAAACAAAACTTTAGTCTAATACGTGAGTATACTACCATATATAATAGTGTACATACACGTTATTAACCATATGTACACCTATGAATGTGTACATGTCTTGTTCAGAAACTTGGTACGCATTTTGGTTAAACAATGTGTACACATTTTACCCATGTGTACACATTATTTTCAACTTTTTAGTGAGGGTATTTGGGTAATTATATTTTCGTCTTTCCCAGATTTAAGGTTTTCAGCAACAGATTTGCAGCCACCACTGATTTCTTTCTCATAATCTTCTATTCTTGTACATTTTATTTTCAAGCTTATAAAAATTTCGTTCAAATCCCTATATCAAACTACTAAACTCAGAAAGTTTTATTTTTTTTTGTATTTCTCCCAACTCTATGGCCGAATTGAACCAAAACACCACAGTCAAACGCCATAACAACTTCCGATGGACACGACGGTGAAGATGAGTGCAGCAGAGTGATTCAGAGGTGTTTTATCGACGATGACTGAGGCAGCAACAAGGAGACCTCGAGGTCAATGTCTGGGTTTCAATTTTTTTTTATTTACAGTGACATCACATAAGATTTTGAGCAAGAACATAGAGTTTGGTGGTGGTGTTTGGTGCTCGTGACCAGAACCTCATTTTCAAAAACCTAACCAATTAAAAAATTAATTAATTAGTCTAACTAAATAAAATGTTTGTGGTTACATTTTTTAAAGGGCAAGTTGAGTCTTTTCACTACAAAACTGTCCTAGGAGTAGTAACTGCCTTTTAATGTAAAAGAAAACACAAAACTGCCTTGTGGTGTTAAAAACTCTATATATTGTACATTTGTAGTTGCATGCAATACAAATATGCGTTAGACATAGATTGTGTGGTACACAATCTTACACATGCACACATATTTTAATGAACAAACTAGATTTTTACCCGCGCTTGAAAAAGTACAAAATTCCGGTGAAATAGATAATGACGCCAGTGTTTGACGGCTTGAACCGCTGCATATAATTCCACATCATACATATTATATCGAGCACGTTCCCCTGCAATTTTCTCACTAAAGAAGGCTATTGGCCTACTCTGTTGACTCAATACATCACGAATCCATGTTTTAGAAGCATCTGAATGGAGTTCGAATTGAACTGAAAAGTTGGGTAAAGCAAGAACATGAGCTGAGGAAAGCTTGTTCTCAATGGTTGTGAATTCTTTATCGACTTCTGGAGACCACACAAATTACTTTTGTTTCATGCAATATGTAATAGGAGCCATGATGCTACTAAAATGTGAGACGAACCGGCAGTCAAAAGAAGCAATACCATGAAAACAGCGTATATCAGTGATGAACGTTGGAGTCGGCCAGCTTTTAATGGCTTCTATTTTCGATAAATCGACCTCCAACCCTTGAGAAGAAACTACGTAACCCAAAAAGAGGACTTTATCTACACCGAACAAACACTTTTTGGTCGCAGCAAACAATATTTCGCGCCGCAGGACCAATAAGGCATCTCGTAGGTGACCGAGGTAGTCTGAAAGAGAAAAGGTGAAGATCAATTTGTCATCAAAGTAGACGACGAAAATTTTTCCAATAAATGACCGTAGTGCTTGATTCATAACGCGCATAAAATTACTTGGCGTATTAGATAAGCCAAACGAAATAACAAGCCATTCAAAAAGGACCTCCCGAGTTTTGAAACCTGTCTTCCATTCATCTCCTGGACGGATACGTATTTGATGGTAGCCACTCTTGAAATCCAGTTTAGTAAATAAGCATGGTGAACCATCTTATCCAAGAGATCATCAACACGCGGAATGGGAAATCGATAGTGATTGTAATCTTGTTGATAGCTCTACTATCTACACACATACGCTACGATCCATCCTTCTTAGGGATCAACAATGCGGGAACGGCACAAGGACTGAGACTCTCGCGTATGTAACCTTTCAGTAGTAGTTCTTGAGCCTGTTGACGCAGCTCGTCATGCTCTTGCAGGCCCATCTGATAATGTGGTCGATTCGGAAGCGAAGAATCTGGCGTCAAGTCTATACAATGTTGTATATCGCACGACGGTGGTAACCCTAGCGGTAGGTTGTCCAAAAATACATCACGAAACTCGTGAATTAGAGGTGAAAACGCTGGTGAGACTGGAAACGTTAGTGATGATTCCGGTGGTGATGCCATTAGAACAAAAACCACATCTGAAACGCGAAGCTCTTCGACAAATGCAGACTTAAATAATAGTAACACTGGTCGGTGTGTAGTGAGTGCCTTCGCTGGCGTAAGAGTTGAAACATGTGACTCGTTCACAAGAGTTGTGTCTTGTGTTGGTAGAAGCGTAATACATCTGTTTTCAAAAGAAAATGAGTAGGTGTTGGTGAAACCATCATGTGATGTGCGTCGATCATATTGCCAAAGACGTCCGAGCAAGAGATGACACGCATCCGTAGGAACAACATCACAACAGATTAAGTCTTGATAGTGTGTGCCTACAGAAAAAGGGACCTTGCATTGGCGTAACACCCAGATCTATGTTTGTGTATTTAACCAAACCAGCTTATAAGGGGTAGGGTGTGGTTCTGCATAGCTAGCTTGGCTACGATTTCCACAGATATGACGTTGGTACAACTAGCAGAATCAATCATAAAACGACATAATTTCCCACGAATAGTGTAGGAATATCAAAAAATATTTGCTCGTAACCATGATTCATCCACAACCCGAGGACTCATCAGCGTTCGTCGAAAGACTAAGAGATGAACCGTGTCTCCAGAGACCAAATCTTCTTTCTCAGTTTGTGGTGTCTCTTCGGTGAAATCATCGTCATACACAACTTCTTCCTTATAGAAAAGTACACGCTTTGGGCATTTTGTTTGTCGATGACAAAGCACTTGAACGTTAATGGTTGGTTAACTCGTTTCTCTGAGTTCCGGATTTGGAGTTCTTTTGCAGCCGACTCTGCATTTGATCCACCAGTTGAGCGCTAGTGTTGACGAATCGAGAACGTGTTGCTTAATTTTGAGTGTAAGGTAGATTATTCTCGATAAGGATAGCACGTTGATGTGCTTCAGACACTGTATAAGGATTAAACAACAACAGGTGGTTCTGGATTTGTAAACGTAATTCCCCAATAAAATGCGATGCCAATTAATCTTGAGTCTCAAGAAGAGTGTTCATGGATAAAAGTGTAAAAAAATCTGACGCGTACTCATCCACTGTTTTGTTGCTCTGACGCAAGTTCTGAAGTGGATTATACACTGTTCAAGTATAAATGTAAGGAAGGAAGGCCTTCCGGAGAAGACGCTTTAGTTTCTCCCTAGAGGTTATTCGTTCCTTGCCAGCCCGGATGTGTTGTTTTTAACTTGTTGCCACCAAGAAGAGGCTCGTCCTTTGAATCATGTAGCCACCAAGGACACACACATATCGTCGGGAACCTGTTTGAATGTCAAAAGCTCTTTTACTGAACTAATCCAGTCGAGTAGCCCGTCAGGCTATAAACTTCCCACTAAATTCCGGAAAATCAAGGCGAAAACCCGTTTCCCAATTGAGATTATCTCCATGAGGTGCGACCAATACATCGTGGTTGCGAGGTAAGATAAGCCTTTTTTGCAGTCCTGCAAACGGGTTTTTGTTTACAAAGTCATCTTCATCATCCTCCTCCTAAATTTTTTCTTCATGGTGTTGACCTCTAGGTGTCTGGGGTCGAGCTTCCATTATTATTCGTAGAGCTGCTTCAAAGGAAGCCTGCAACGTCGCTCGTAATTCCTTCTGGAAGGTAGCAAGTATTCCGTGTATGGCCTCTGTTTGAGCATTAAGTTGCTGTTGAACATCTTTCTTAGGCGGCATGGTTAGGATCTTTTGTATCTGATACCAACTGTTGCAGCAAGCGTAAGGGACAAGGAAAAGATTCAATCAACACGAGATTGTCTCTTTGACGACTTCAGATGCAAGCTTCACAAAGTTTGAAATCAAAGTCTCAAAACTTATATTATAAAAAAAAGTATTAAGAGAGCAGATACGTTCTCTTTATATAGCCCTAAAGATAACATCGAATAGGAAAACTATTTTAAAAATAAATAGGAAAACTAGTTTAAAGATTATCACTAAATAATAGAAAACATAAAATAAAAAGAAATTCTAGTAGTCGTTGGATATGCTACATCAATTACATATTTTAGGATTCGATTTTTTGGCTTGCACTTTCTGGTTTGTGCGATGAAACTAAGACTATTGTAACTATTTAAACTTAATTAGCAACTAAGACTTGGTTAAAAGAAAATTGTAACTGAAATTGCAGTGGATAAATCAGCCAACTACAAAACGACTGTAAATTGGTTATATTAATATCTTGATTTTAAAATAAAAATAACATATTAATTATTATATATGTAATTGTGCTGAAATTGCAACAAGACAGTTACGTCCACACACAAAAGATATTGTTATCGTTGTCGTAATTTTATATAATTGTCGGATTCTTTGATCGTAGTCAAGTCCGGTCATGGGCATATGCTGGGAATACATTTGTACATGGACTGTTACAATTTTCTAAATTTTTATGTCTGTATTAGGGTCTGAAATTTTTTTAATGTTTTTTTGTAGAAGAAAAAGAAGCCCAAAATTTTTTTTTTTGTAGTAGTAAAGGGCTCAAGAAAATTCAGCCCAAGACCCAATTTACTCTTAAGACGAGCATTCATAATCTATTAATAATTGTTGTACATCTATAAAAGCTGTTTTTTTGTCCACAATGCTTTTAAAGACTTTTTTAATCTTTTTTTTCTTTTGTATAGAATTTTTTGTTGTGCTACTACAAACTATTCGGGACATTATCCCAGTGCCAGTGAAGGATCTCTTGATTCAACATTGGTAGTGTAATTTGGCTGATTTTATGCAGTCGTTAGGGTATTCTCGGTTGGTGTGTGGCATGGAGGTCAGGCCTGTTTCATGTACTGGTTTGTGGCGACAATAGCAAACTTTTTGTTTGGTTGGGAGGTGGTTTTAAATGTTGAGTGACGTTGCGTATAAGCTGTGTCTTGGTGTGGTAAGTATCTGGAACCCTCATTTATTGGTCATCTATGCTTCATAAATAGTGATGGTTACAAATTTGGTGGAATTCATTGAGAGTTAGCTACTTGAGAGAAGATCTGAGAAATCCCGGTATATATGATTATGAGGCAAAAAGAAGAATTTCATTTTTTCGGTATTTTCGATGATGGCTGAAAATAATGGATCTAACTGGTAACCATTATAGAAACGACACGAATGAATGAGAAAGGAACATGTAAGAATAAAATTGCAGGAATAAAAATAATGATTGTTTCTTATCAATTTTAACAAGGTATAATTTTGTTCTATATTCTTCTGTAGGAATGAGAAGGAACAAAAAAAAAATCATTCCTTATAAATGGTAAATTTTGTTAGGAATTATAAGAGCATTCGCAATGAAAGTCCTTAAGGGGGAGTTCTTAGGGAAAAAATAATTAAATAATCGATAGACTCTACAAAAAGTTAAGGATTTGATCCTTAAAATCTCTAAATAAGGATTGTTTCTTATCGAATCCTTACACCATTTACGGGTCTCCAGGATACGTGGCAGCCCGCAAATCGTCATCTTTTTTTTCTTTTTTTTTTAAAAAAAAATCTGAAATATCCTTACCAAATCTGAAATATCCTTTTTCTTAAAGACTCCTATGAATCTCACGGTTGCAGATGCTCTAAGGAATTCAATATTCCTCTTCGGTCTTTAGTTACCATTCAAAACCACTCATTCCAAGGAATTTCTAAAGATAGACTACCAAAATGGCTTGAATTGAATGGACGAACGAAATTACTTTTATAATAGATTGACCTTGAAATTTTTGTTTAAAATCTGTTTGTAACCGGAAAGGGAAAAAGTCAGCACTAGTTGGCTGTTTGTAACTGCGTACAAAACTCTTTTGTTTGTCGGCTACTTCATAAAGAATATTAGGTGTCACATGCCGAAACTGCAATCTCATCGGGACCCCAATTAATGTGACATAAATAAAATGCGCCATTTGTCTTCATTTAAACCACATGCATATTGCCCAAAAAAAAAAAACACATGCATATAATCATCCGCTCTATGAACGGAATCTTATTTGATTCGAGCCCTGAAGAACTATTTATTGCATATTCAATTTATAGATATTCTTCCAGCGCCAGTTGGAATAAACAAGTCGGTGCACACAAAACCATGATGCACTTTATTTTGGAAACAGAAATTAATCTACATTTGGATAGCGCTTCCAGAAGGTGTTCAGAAAAAAACGGACTGTATATACTCAATGGAAAAATACTCAACGGAAGGGGAACTTTTCACTGATAGATGTGTGGCCTGATTAATTAACCCTATGCCCTGACTAATTATCTAGGACTGGAAACAAAGACCGGTTACTTAATCTCTCCTATATATTAGATTATCAAGCGTATTCGAACTGGAGACCTTTGATACAAATGCCTCATGTCCTTTCCAGTTGGGCCAGCTTATCTTGGAAAAGCATTATGTAGTTTGAAGAAGAGAGGAAACTGAGGAATGGAAGTTGGCGTTAAAAACTTTTTTATTCTCCTCCGTTGGCTCTCTCATGTATATCACTCAAAGAATTCAGGAACCATATCATCTGTTACCATTCACACCAAAGACAAAGTGATATCGATTTGCTGTAAAAGTGAGAAAGCATGGGTGGCTTGCTAATAATCATGAGGTGTTAAATAGAAATAATTATCCACATATATATATTTTATTATATAAGTTTTTTTGAGGTAAAAGTATCTTGGAAAAAAAGTAACGTGGAGTAAAAGTATCTTATCTATTCTATTATTTTATGTTTTCTTCTTTACTATAAATAGTCTTTTACCTTCTCATTTGTAATGTACAAACGTAAAATAAAGAAGAATAGATACATTAGCTCTCTCTCTCGTGACCAATCTCTCTCTCTTAAAACCATATACAAATCTTACCTATTATTTACAATACATTATCAGCACGAAACTCTAATTATATATCAAACAAGGTTATACCGGTGAGAAAGAATGCCAAACTTTGAGACTATTGATGGAGATATGTGTTTGGCAGATAATGCTACGACGCACACGATAATCAAATATAAGAAATATTTCTCCAGTCTCAAAATAAAATATTACGATGGAAGCGTAAGTACAATATCTGGTAAGGCAAAGATTATAATGGGCCCTGGAAGAGTGAAAATTTCAATGCCAAGGGGGACGATATTTGAAATAAGTAATGCATTGTACTCCCCCGAGTCTAATAGAAACTTGTTAAATTTCAAGGATATCCGAAGAAATGAATACCATATTGGGACTATGTGTAAAGATGGCATTGAATTTCTTTGCATTAAGTCCGAGGGGAAACATATATTGGAAGAATTAAAAATGTTATCCTCTGGACTATATTGTACAAGAATAAACGTGACTGAGTCCTACGCCGTGGTAAACATGAAGTTTACTGATACATTTAAAATCTGGCATGAGAGGCTAGGACATCCTGGTTCAGTCATGATGAGAAAAATAGTGCAAAATTCAAATGGCCATCCGTTGAAAGGCGGAATAATTTTGCAAACAGGCGAATTTACATGAAAAGCATGTTCTCAAAGGAAAACTTATAACTCGGCCATCACCAGTAAAAGTAGGCAATGAATCACCAATGTTTTTAGAAAGAATACATGGTGATATATGTGGGCCGATCCACCCACCGTGCGAGCCGTTTAAATATTTCATGGTATTAATTGACGCATCTAGTAGATGGTCAAATGTGTGATTTTTGACAACACGTAATACGGCTTTCGCAAAGCTCATTGCCCAAATAATAAGGCTGAGAACGCAGTTCTCAGGATATGCCATTAAGAAAGTAAGGTAAAAAAATAGAGATAATTATCCACATATATATATATATTTTATTATATAAGTTTTCTTGAGGTAAAATTATCTTGAGAAAAAGTAACGTGGAGTAAAAGTATCTTATCTATTCTATTATTTTATGTTTTCTTCTTTACTATAAGTAGCCTTTTAACTTCTCATTTGTAATGTACAAACGTGAAATAAAGAAGAATAGTTACATTAGCTCTCTCTCTCTCTCTCTCTTAAAACCATATACAAATCTCATCTATTATTTACAACATGAGGGACCCGAAAGCTCTACTTTACTACCATCAATTTTCTTAGTCTTTTATAAATAAAATTGATATTAAAATGTGTTTTAAGAAAAAAGCTAATATTTTAAAATGAAATATTAAGATTTAGATTTAAAATTTATTGATCTATTAACCATAAAAATACATTCAAAATAGAGATTTAAAATACTTAAGAAATATTATAATTGTGGAAGCCTTCTTACTCTAGTTTCGTTAACCCTTCTACCCCATAAGTTATGAATTTCAAACTTTAGAGAAGAGGAATTATGTAAATTAATAGAGAAAATATTTACAAGGGATCTTATTGAGCAGAATACTAATAAAATATGTCGAATTGTTGGCTACAAAATCGTATGTAATATCTATCGTATTTTGCAATAGTATTATTATTCGTTTGTCACAAAAAAAACATTATAAGTATAATATAATATTTAGAATTATATGTTATTAATAACACTAGATTCTTGACAAAAATGGAACTAATAAATAAGTATGATACAATTGACTAATTTACCATAAGTCAATAACAACATAACTTCCACTTGATGAGAGGGATATTACACTACGTAATAATTCATGTCTTGTGCAAAATGAGATTATGAATTTCACTATTTTTAAGATTATTTTTTATGTCTGCGTAATCTTGATACTAGGTTCGGTTTTTGTTTTGTTTTTAATCTACTAAAATATAGTTACAATTCTTAGTTAATATTTATTTTGTTATTCTGTTAAAGTGCTTGAAGTTTTTAGATTTTCCAATCATGACCAAAACTATTATTATTTGTTGAGTTTCATGTTATATTAATTTTAGACATCCATAATGTCAAATGAATGGTTTCATATTATAATTTATAAGGATATGAAAAATCAAATCAAATCTAGATAATAACTAATAATAATTATTAAGACAAATTTTTTTATTAAAACTGGTCGATGGTGAATGGAAACATTAAAATAATATTTCAGTTTCAAGAGAATTAGAATCCTCACATGTAGTGAATTATGTGTTTTTCTGCACCATGTGCAATAAAAAAATTAAAATATCTTTTTAACAGAAAAATATCTATTATATTTAAAATTAAAAATTATTAATATTTTACATTTTCTTTTTACTATCATTATTTTAATATAAATTTGATTTAATTAAAGATAAAAATTAAGATAAATAAATTTTTGTTTATTATAAATTATATTTAAGAATATGCATGTATATATTTAAAATTATAATCTTAGATAGATTTTTATTTATTTGTTTTAATTAAACATATTAAATAAATTTTTTAAAATTGCATAATTATCCAAAATTAAAATTAAAAAATATTTATAAAATTTGTAGATATATAAGAAACTAATGATTTTACTACTAAAATTTTATAACTTTCTAAAAAAATTGTATACATTTATGAAAATTTAGTTAAAATTATATAATTAAAAATATATAATTAAATGATAATTCAAAATATTTAATGCCATATTTGAATATATTTCTTTTAATGATGATTTATGAGTTATTACTACATTCTAAAAAAATTCCAAAAATATAAATCCACATTAAATGTAATATATTAGTTATTACCACATTGGTAATGCCATATTTGAATATATATATATATATATATATATATATATTTAATGATGATTTATTAATTATTATCTCATTCTTAAAAAATTTCAAAAATATAAATTGACACTAAATGTAATATATGAGTTATTACCATAGTTTAAAAACTTACCAAAAATAAAAATTAACATTAAATATAATTGTCCATGCCGTATTAATCTATAATTCCTGTCATATTATTTTTGTGAAAATGATTGTAGAGAGGACATATGCCAAAATCACTTCTCAAATAATGTATATGAGATATTTAGTTATATAGGTGCTCACGTCAAGTGCACATGTATGTAGGACTGAAAAAAATATCTATAAATTTTGATTTGATTCGTCCTCTTTTTGCGATTCGAACAAAAAAATTGAATACTCATAACTCTACGAAGAAAACTATACACTAATATGCAATATCCATAAAAATCAAAACAAATCACAAATACTAATATTTTTCAAAACGGATATTCGATCTGATCCGTTATATGTACATAAACTTAATGAAATATATATATAAGTTATATAAATAATATATTTATATAAGTTTTACCAATATTTTTATTTACTAAATTTATTAAATTAGGTATTAGTATTCAAAAAGGTAAATCAGTTTTTTTTTTAAAAAAAAAATTTGTAACAAGATTTAATTATTTTAGATTTTGATTTTTTTCCTTTATTTTACGGGTCAAAACCGGTTAAAGTATAATTTTTTAAGGAAACTGTATATTTGGATGGTTAAGAATCGAGTCGAAACGAATAATTGATTATTTAGATGAAACATATTGAATACGAATACCTCCAAAACTTTGGACATCCGATTCGTGCCTACTCTTATATGTATGTGTATGTAAGAAAATATATAAAGGTGGCTGATAAATATATAAAGATATTGTAATTAACATTAAAATAATTTTTTGTTCAAAATAACACATGAAATATAATATTTTATGAAAATAAATAAATAAAAATAAGTTTAGATAATGAATTTTTGTAAATTATTTTTTTATGTAAAATTTTTGTAACTGTGTATGTAAATTTTATATTAAAAACGTAAAATAATATATAGTGTAAAGGTATTTATGAGAATTTGGTTGAAAAACTTTGTGCATGTGATACGTTAACATAGTCGTTCGTAAATCACTATGAAATTGTCAGGTAGCAAACGTAATATGAATATATTAAATGATATTATTTCTCTTTTAATATATCTATTCCGTTTCAGAATATTTTTTCATTCTAGGCTTAATTTTTTATCACAAATTAAGTGTCGTTTTAGAGTTTCAAAGTAAATTTTATTAGTTTTTTATAATATTATATTTTCTATTAGTTGAAAAATGGTTATATGTAAAGGTAATTATATTTTTATCTTGAAAATATATAAACTTAAATATTGTTTTAATCTGTGTGTAAAAACTTAGAATAACAACTAAAACGGATGGAGTATAGAATATAGAAGAGATATGAAATTATAGATTTGGGAAACGATAAAGAAAATTAAAAACATCTTTTAGAGGGAGTAGGTTTCAAAAGGGGCCTACACTATTATTTGACGCGGTTAATTTATTTTTTTTGTTGGTTACCCATTTCTGTAGATCAATTTTTTGTCAAATATGACATTTCTCCAAAACGCATTTTTATCTTACTGTGTTTGATCTAATATGGGACGTTCGGTCAATTGTCTCAACAGATTTTGAAAAATTACGAAGGGAAAGTTCATTTTTATTGGATCTATATGGGACGGTCGGTCAATTGTCTCAACAGGATTTACTAAATTACTAAGGGAAAGTTCATTTTTATTGTTTTTTTTTTACCGTGGTATTTTATTGGTTTATAAAATCTTTTGGAAATCAATTAAGTTAAAAATAAGAAGATTTTAAAAATGAGTCAGACACACATGTCTCTATCTTTCCGAAGCCAAACTCACCATAATGATCTTTTTTTCCTTTTACAGACTCCGACAATTTGCATTCTCTGGATCCACCACTATATAAGAAGACGACAGAGCGATGCTTGAGATGAAGAGTAGACTCATCCTCAGCCACAGAGAGATAAAAGAGATAAGAATAATTATACGCAGATTGAAGAAACCATGGAGAGAAAGCCTTTTGAGGTTGAGACAACGGAGGATCACAAACCCTACTCCGCCGTCGATGGCGGTGGTTCTGACTCGGTCGATTCATTTGATGACGAGCAGGAAAAGCTCGTGTATAGAGGATGGAAAGTCATGCCTTTTATCATTGGTAACGTCTCTTTTTTTTCTCTCTCTCTCTGTCTTCAGACATTCTGTTTTTATTTTATTGTGTGTCTGCTTTCTCAACACGGTCCAGAAACTAATTAAAATGTGAAAATAAACTAGAACATGTTGTCCGTGACTTTTTTTAATGAATTTGGTTATTGAAAACGATTGAAACCCAGGTCAACCAAACTAGCGGAGATTTCTAGAGAATCTACCAGATCTAGAGAAAGATTTTTTTTCTTTATTGCAACTATCTAGAGACAGAGTTATAACAACTGCTTTCACTGAAAAAAATGCTTAAATCTTTAGAGTGAATTTGAACATTGGAGTTCAAGATTCTGACAAAAATGGATAATTTTGAATTTTGTACTCTTTAAAGACAAAGTTAGTTTCTGGGAGTTACAGCAGTTATGAAGCACTTAAAGTACAATTTTCGATTCGTGTGTGTTCAGCAGTTACAAAGTTGTGAATTAAATGTAATAAAAAGTTTGTTACTTTATGGGAGACCCGTTTTTCGGTTTGACTACTGATTCGTTAAAATGTTGAAGAAGAAATTATTAATGATTCTTGTATATTTTACAGGTAATGAGACATTTGAGAAGCTTGGGATCATTGGGACATTATCAAACCTTCTCATCTACCTAACTCAAGTATTCAACCTCAAGAAATACACAGCTGCAACCATCATCAATGCCTTTAGTGGTACTATCAACTTCGGCACTTTCCTCGCTGCTTTTCTCTGCGACACTTACTTTGGTCGCTACAAGACTCTCAGTGTTGCTGTCATCGCTTGTTTTCTGGTACTACTACTACTAGTGCTAAAATTAAATGGTTTTGTTTTAACGTCTTTTGTTTTACTAAACCATGTTCATCTTTTTTGTAGGGATCGCTTGCGATACTACTCACGGCTGCAGTTCCGGGGCTGCACCCGACCCCTTGTGGAACAAAGAGTTCATGCGAAGGGCCTAGTTTGGGCCAAATTGCGTTTCTTGGGTTGGGTTTATTACTTCTTGTGGTCGGTGCTGGTGGTATCAGGCCGTGTAACTTAGCTTTCGGTGCTGATCAGTTCAACCCCAAATCCGAATCTGGAAAGAAAGGAATCAACAGTTTCTTCAACTGGTATTTCTTCACTTTCACGTTCGCGCAGATGATTTCGCTCACGTTAGTTGTGTATATCCAGTCCAATGTGAGCTGGACCATAGGTTTGAGTATCCCTGTTGGTCTAATGTTCTTGGCTTGCGTGATTTTCTTCGCTGGACATAAACTTTATGTGAAAGTGAAAGCCTCGGGTAGTCCCTTGGCTGGTATAGCTCGTGTTATAGCTGCAGCGATCGCGAAACGAGGATTGAAGCCGGTTAAGCAGCCTTGGCTTGATCTTTACAATCACATTCCTCGTAACTATGCTAACTTAAACCTTAAATACACCGACCAGTTCAGGTAAGAATCAAACAGTCCTTTCTCTATTGCTTTATGTTTTTGGCATTTGTTTGAAAATTACCCTGGCTGGTTAACAGTCAGTCTTGACCCCCAAACTTTAACGAACATGGGTCGTATAGTCCCTAAATTGTCAAATTATCATTTTTTTTAACTAAAATATAAATATTTATGTTCTAATCTCATATTCGGCCATGCAGAATACGATAGAACTAAAAATTATTATACGATGATGTAATTTTTACCCAGTTTAAAAAATAGTCTCATATTCGGCCCGACTGGAAACTGAATATGTTGGTTTGTTGTTAGGTTTCTAGACAAAGCAGCAATAATGGCCCCTGAGGACACGTTGAACTCTGATGGGTCAGCTTCTGATCCATGGAAACTATGTACGATGCAGGAAGTGGAAGAAGTGAAGTGTATTATAAGAGTGATTCCAATCTGGTTTGCTTGCGCTATATACTCTCTAGCAATAAGCATTCAAGGGACTTATCCTGTCTTCCAAGCGCAACAGAGCGACAGGAGATTAGGCTCACGTGGCTTCAAGATTCCAGCAGCCACCTATGCAGTGTTCTTGATGACTGGTATGACGGTTTTCATCATATTCTACGACCGTGTCCTTGTCCCATCGCTTAAAAGAGTGACTGGTCTAGACACTGGTATAACACTCTTGCAAAGAATAGGAGCAGGAACCTTCTTTGCAGTGTTGAGTTTATTGGTCTCCGGGTTCGTAGAAGAACGGAGAAGAAGCATTGCGCTGACAAAACAGACTCTAGGGATGGAGCCTCGGATAGGAGAGATCTCTTCAATGTCAGCGATGTGGCTGGTTCCGCAGCTGGTTCTTGCGGGGATAGCAGAAGCTTTTGCAGCCATTGGACAAATGGAGTTTTACTACAAGCAGTTTCCTGAGAACATGAGGAGCTTTGCTGGTTCTATCTTCTATGTCGGTGCAGGTGTTTCTAGTTACCTTGCTAGCTTCTTGATCTCCACTGTTCATCGGACAACTGAACATTCACCTTCCGGGAACTGGTTAGATGAGGATCTGAACAAGGCGAAATTGGATTACTTCTATTTCATGCTCACGGGACTCATGTTTCTTAACATGGTTTACTTCTTGATAGTGGCTAAGTTTTATAGATACAAAGGCAGTGACGATAAAGGCATCTCTGCTATTGAGACCAATGGAGAAGAGACCAAGCAGCCAGACAAGAACTCGGTCTAAACTGATATCTTTTCTTTTTTAATTATTTTCGGTCTTTTACTCCAGTCTTCTCTTTGTTGTTGTACTGTACTCCTTAGATTCAAATGAATGAATGTAAAGGTGAGTCTCCTGAATACTTTAGTTAATCTTATTGGAAAACGAGTTTAAATAATGAACAAAAGTTTATCATCAGTGCGCCTACTCTTTTAACTGAAAAGCTAAAAGCTTCGAAAATGAGAAATGTGGGAACATAATCGCAAAGCATGCTTCAGAAGGGAATTTTACTCAAATAGTACGTATTTTAGGACAAATAACTAGAACCATACAAATTTTTTTTTTATTACTGTCATTTTTTAAATACCAAGCGTGCCCTCCAATTATGTTATGAGAAAAAAACGTATTTACAAAAATGCCATTACTTTTTAATGCCATATAAGCAAAAATCCGACGCCACGTAGGAATTCCCTGCCGCGTTTTCATTAAGTCAGCCATAAAGCGCTATAAATATCGTTACGGCTGGGTTATTATTACGTTGTGACTGAGTTAAAGAACGCGGCTGACTTAAGAGAAATTGGCTGACTTAAGAATATAAGTCAACCATTAGTGATGGCTGACTTACAGAAATATGGCTGATTTATGGGATAACGACTGACTTATTTACATAAGTTACGGCTGACTTATACATCGGCGGTGTGATTTCTGTAAAATCTGGCTGAGTTGTAGTTAAGACATGGCTGAGTTATGTTTCGCCGGCTGGATTAATGAACATCGCCTGGCTTAGTTATTAAATTTACGGCTGACTTATGAGAGGTTGTTACGGCTGAGTTATATTTAATCAGCTGTAACTGGCTGGATTAACAGTAAACACAACATAATTACGGCTGACTTAATAGCGAAAGATTAATTACTAGAATATCATTCATTTGACAGCTGATTTATTTGACGATATGGCTGACTTATAATTTTTCATCCTAATTATGGCTGATTTATTAGCAAAAGATTAATTACTAAAATAGTATTCATGTTTCAGCTGGTTTACGTTGTACTTGATGGCTGGTTTATTTAGGCTGAATTATGTGTTCTTTTGGTGGCTGACTTACCAATTTTCCATGTCATCATCCATGTCATCAACTCTTTCTTGCTATGTCATTACTAACATTGAAAAGATAAAATAAGGATTATACTAGAAACGCAAAGTCATATTCTTCATTCTTTATCTTCTTTATCTACCTTCTTCATCTTATTCTTCATCTTTCTCTGAGACCTTATGGATCTGGTAATTATATTTTTGCCAACTTGGTCTAAAAAACAGAGATTTAAAAAAATTAAAAATCTGAGACAGATATACTCCAGTCGTCGTCTTTGATGATAGTCGGTTGAGAAGAAGCTTCCTCTCCTCCAGTGTCATGTATGGTCTGACATCTTGCTGCTCCTTCTCCCATCGAATTCGCCGTCTTGCAGAAGAATAAATAGTCAAAGAGAGAAATGAAAAAGCTAAGTTTCATAAATTATAAGAAAAAAGAAAAAAGAGAATACGAAGAAGATGATGAATTTGAAAGTTAATTTTATATGTTTAATGACTCAGATTTTGCATCATCTGAATATCAGGTTCAAACTTAAGAAGAGATTAAAATTTTAGTATTGTGTTCAGGGTTGAATGAATGATTTATTCTCACCCAAAATACGAAACGTCGTGAAACAAATTACACTTGAAGGATGATTTATAGGAACGTTACGGCTGACTTATACCATTCATATACGTTACGGCTGAGTTATGCATACGTTAGGTCTGAGTTATGCATACTTTACGGCTGAGTTATGCATACGTTACAGCTGAGTTATGCATATTTGGCGGCTGGGTTATCATACGTTACGGCTGAGTTATAACTCATCAAATTGCAGCTGAGTTATGCATACGTTATAGATGAGTTATGCATACTTTACGGCTGAGTTTCACTCTTAACTATAAACCTAATCTCTAAACATAACCTTTAAAATTTAAAATAATAAAAATTATCAGATTTAATGTTCAAAAGATAAATTTATAATTTTATAGCTTTATAGTTCTATAGTTTAGGGTTTGAGGTTCAAATTAAGAAGGGATTAAAGTTTTAATATTCCACCCAAAATAAAAAACGTCGCGAAAAAATTACACTTGACGGCTGACTTATAGAAACGTTACGGCTGAGTTATATATATGTTATGCCTGAGTTATGCATACTTTGCGGCTGAGTAATGCATACTTTGCGGCTGAGTTATGTATACGTTACGGCTGAGTTATAACTCATCAAATTGCAGTTGAGTTATGCATACGTTAGGGCTGAGTTATGCATACTTTATGGCTGAGTTATTCCTACGTTACAGCTGAGTTATAATCAAATTATGGCTGAGTTTTGTTATAATCAAAGGCGAGTTATGGTTACAATACGACTTTGTTATAACCAAGTCAACCAAAAAAGCTTCTGAAAAGTTCAAGATTCATCATCCAAACTTAAATTAAAGTTAGAAACCAAAAGAAAATCTAAAATAAGAGTTTATAGATTAGGAATCAAGAGACATATCAGTCGCATAAACAACATAGATCTAGAAAAAAAAACAAAATTGGAGACAAATCTATTGTATTCATCGCCATCTTCGATGTTGGTTGGTTAGAGAAGAAGCTTTCTTTCCTCCAATATATGTATGGTGATCTGACATCTTGATGTTCCTTCTTGTATTGTGATCCGACATCCTGATGCTCCCTCCCTCATCGGATTCGTTGTCTTTTAGAAGAAGAAAATAGTCAAAGAGAGTGATGAAACGATTAAGTCCCGTCAATAATAAGAAAATGAGAGAATGATTTTTGACCTTTAGATTTCATTTAATCAATAGCCATAAACTGTGATCCTTGAAAAGCAAAGATTAACCAATGAGAAAGAAGGGCGAGGATAGAGAAAATGATAATTTTGAAACCTTAGATTAAAATCAATCAGTGGTCATGGTTGTGTAATGTTCCCGCCCACCCCAGTGTTTTGCAAGTATTTAGTTCCCGCCCAAAAAAAAAGAAACGTTGCGATTAAGTTACACTTTGCGGCTGAGTTATTGACATATTACGGCTGAGTTATGTTTAGGATAAGTTTACGTTTTAGGGGTTAGGGTTAATTATTTGGGGTTTAGTGTTTAGGTTTTAGGTTTTATTGTTTAGTTATCACTATAAAATATAAGAAATTACACAAATTCGGTTGAAAAAAAATATTATATGGTATACTTTGTATTTGGTGTGTTCAACACCTATATAGACACATAAGATTTTAAGTATTTGTAAGACAACATATACCTTGATCAATTCGAAACTTGTAAATTCAATGAAATATACACACTCTGTTCATTATATATTCATCTAAAATTGAGAATATTAATTTCAAATAACATATTAAAATTGAGAATATTAATTTCAATATAAGGGTATGTTTGTGGTTTGGCTGAGTTATATGAAGCGTTACGGCTGGACTATAGAACTGATACGGCTGAGTTATATTTTTTTTTTTTGATTTTAGGGTATGTTTGTGGTATGGCTGGATTATATGAAGCGTTACGGCTGACTTATAGAAATGATACGGCTGGATTTTATTAAAATTTTTTGATATTAGGGTATATTTGTGATATGGCTGAGTTATATAAAGAGATAGAGTTGGGTTATAGAAACGATACGTCTGATACATCTCATTTCTTCCTTCATCGAGGATATTTTCTGCTATCGACACTCGTATACCTTGAATATTCTTATCATTTATCTCATCACAAGTCACGCCAAGCGCCAAACATTCCACAAATTTCAATGAATACACTCCACAATCGCTAACTTGGTCATTTTTTGGAATTTATTTGTCTTTCCTCCTTCGAAACACAAACTGCATTTTATTAGGTTTTAGGAGAATGACAGGAATATTAGATTTTAGAAGCCCCTTCAGCATAATATCATAGAGGATAATCCTGTGTTTGATCTTCAGAAACATCCATCTGATCCTAGAACACACATATAAATCAACCGCAATAGAAAAATTAACTTAGTCACAATATAATACATAACTTAGCCGTAATAGAAACAAAACTCAGCCACAACATAGTATAACTCAGCCATAATACAACAAACTCAGCCACAACATAATACATAACTCAGCCGTGATAGAAACAAAACTCAGCCACAACATAGTATAACTCAGCCATAATACAACAAACTCAGCCACAACATAATACATAACTCATCCGTAATAGAAACAAAACTCAGCCACAATATAGTATAACTCAGCCATAATACAACAAACTCATCTAGAATATAATCAATAACTCAGCCGCAATAGATCACAACATACATCAAACTCAGCCACAATATAAAATAACTCATTTACAAGATAATCTATAACTCATCCACATCGTAAATCAAACTCATTCTAGATATAAGTTTGACTAAGCCACAACATACTGGAGAAGATGATACGATTGCGACGTAGATGATTATGTAGAAACTTTTGCGGAGAAGACGTTTCAACGAAGACAATATCATATACAGTTTGAGACGAGACGATTTGGGTAACAGTTAGGGTTTAACGATGAAAAAAGAAAGTTGTGATGTTATAATTTTTTTTTCTACTCACCGGAAATATGGAAATGGTTGATTTTCTCGTATCACAAAAGTTAGTGATGTGGATTGCCTAATTAGTGATGTGGATTTGATAATTAAAATTAATCTCAAAAAAAAAAAATTAAACAAGGGTCTTTATTGTAATTTCTTAGGGGTCTGAAAACATTATAGTAATTTTTAGAAAATGTATATCATTCTAGTTATATACCAACTTTTCTATACTATTCTAATAATTTTCTCAATTATAAGAACATAAAATCTTTAAGAAATGATGATTGTATATCTTTCTGTCCCCAATTTGTCACTACTGTTCAACAAATTGGGAGAAACTATTGGGAGTGTTCTAAAATCATTTGTGCTTACTCTAGTCAAAGTTATAACGTCGAGTTTCGACCTTCATATAATATTAGGTGGAAATAATGTTTTGTTAGAAACCGCTTATAATCTATGAATTGAGAATTCATTACTAATATTATATGATCCTATATGACCACACACCTAAGCAAACTAGATAAATGCTATTTTGGGTTCTAAATATTACATAATATGTATACATGTTATATATAAGATATAAAGTATTGTTTATATACATGTGATGTTAATAAACTATATACTATACATATAATAATACTTACACGTGAAAGAGAATAATTGTATTATTTTTCTATTCCACTACTATATGTATTAGGGTTCTGCGTTCGCATCATATATAATGATGTAATTATGCAAGTAATTAGTATGTGAAAGGAGGCAGCCGAACCCTAAAATAAGTGAGACAAAAGAGTTTGTCAGATTCTTGAGATTTGATCTCAACGGCACTAGTATCCCGTATCTATCCAATTTGTGTGTGTAAATACCGGTAGAGGCATGACGTTTGGAGTGTTTGAAATCTCGAATCGGTTTATTCATCTTTCTGTTGTGAATAACTAGGTATATTCAAAACCTTAAAATCTAGATTTAATTCAGTATTTACATGAGACCTAGGCAAATTGAATTCATAAGTAAATTTATAAATTGTTATAAACCAGTATGAATTTCTTGCAGTGGTATCAGAGTCTATTTGCATAACACTGAAAATAAATTAAGGTAGTTTCGATGTGTTTATAGAGATATACATGTTTTGTTTATGAATAGAAGAAATTATGTTTGATCTGATCAAGTTAATTCTATTAATCTGTTGTAAGTGATCTTAGATATACGTGTTGTCATGAGATGATTATGCATGTTGTTCGCATATGGCTTATGCATACATATAATCTAAACAGAGCTCTCGTGTATTATGAATCTTGTCAGCTTGATTTTAAATAATAAAAGATACGTATCATGAACTCATATGATTGTGTGATTATCACCAGACTTGGTTTTCGCAACCGATTATTTAACAACATGGGCACGACAAAGAAATTGTTTCTGCATAATTAACTTTAAAGTTAATATGTGTTATCGTAACCCAATCTGTATGATTCTGTATAACCTTCTAAACCAGTTCTCTGGTTTATTTGGTTAGCTTGATCGATTTGATTTGATCGTTTCAGTACTTACGTTTAGAATTCTAATTTGATTAGATTCTAAAATTATTTTAGTTATTTATGATTCAATTAAAAATACATATAAGATATGTACGGGTCATATAAGATGTCGTCTGACAACCAAGAATTATATTGGATATAATTAGCAAAGTATTGCTTACCTAAATAGCTAAAATTCAGGCGATGAGCCAAAGCTCACTTGGATTTTAATGAAATATGGATCTTGGCTTATTATATTTATTTGAGGAAAATGTTTTGAATATAATATGAGTTTTCTTAATTGTTGAGATTTCTCAATTCATGAACATCATATTGACATTCCCTATTCTTTTATTCCAGACATGTTAACTCCTCACAACCCATTTCATTTTGATATGTTCTTGAGAAGAACAAATAGATTGGATCAAAATTTCTCCAATGGTATCGAAACCCGAGAATTTTTATCAAAAAAGAGTTTAAACCCGACTTGGAAGATCTGAAAAGTAAAAAGACTTTTGAAACATCGTCTAGGGGTATTTATGTTATAGAAGTAAATGTTACTACTTCTGGTTCTACTTCTTGGGTATTGGATACCGGCTGTGGTGCTCATATTTGTACGAATATGAATGGCCTAAGCAACAGTAGAATTTTGGAGAAAGGACAAGTGGACCTACGCGTAGGAAATGGAGCAAGAGTTGCTGCATTAGCCGTGGGGACATTTCATTTGTCTTTACCTTCAGGCTTGGTTTTAGAACTTAAGAATTGCTACTATGTGCCTGCTATAAGTANGATACCGGCTGTGGTGCTCATATTTGTACGAATATGAATGGCCTAAGCAACAGTAGAATTTTGGAGAAAGGACAAGTGGACCTACGCGTAGGAAATGGAGCAAGAGTTGCTGCATTAGCCGTGGGGACATTTCATTTGTCTTTACCTTCAGGCTTGGTTTTAGAACTTAAGAATTGCTACTATGTGCCTGCTATAAGTAAGAACATTATTTCCATTCCTTGTTTGGATTTGGAAGGATTTCATTTTTCAATTAAAAATAAGTGTTGTTCTTTTGATCGTAATGATGTCTTTTATGGTAGAGGTCCATTAGAGAATGGACTATATATTCTAGACCAAAGCATGCCTGTCTATAATATCAGTACCAAAAGATTTAAGTCTAACGACACAAATCAGACTTTTCTTTGGCATTGTCGTTTGGGCCACATAAATGAGAAACACATTCAAAAGCTTCATAGTGATGGACTTTTGAGCTCATTTGATTATGAATCATATGAAAAATGTGAATCTTGTTTGTTGGGTAAAATGACTAAGGCTCCTTTTACTGGACACAGTCAAAGAGCTAAAGACTTGTTGGAACTTACATACTGATGTATGTGGACCAATGAGTATAAATGCCAGAGGAAACTATCAGTATTTCATCACATTCACTAACGACTTCAGTAGATATGGCTATGTTTATCTAATGAGACATAAGTCTGAATCTTTTGAAAAGTTCAAAGAATTTCAAAATGAAGTACAAAACCATCTTGACAAGCAAATAAAAGCTCTTCGATCTGATCGGGGTGGAGAATACTTGAGCCAAGTGTTTAATGATCATCTGAGAGAATGTGGAATTGTTTCACAACTCACTCCTCCAAGAACACCACAATGGAACAATGTGTCCGAAAGGAGAAATCGAACTTTATTAGATACGGTTCGGTCTATGATGAGTCATGCAGATCTTCCACCATCCTTTTGGGGATAAGCTCTAGAAACATCTGCGTTCACGCTAAATAGATGTCCATCAAAGTCAGTTGAGAAGACACCATATGAGATGTGGACTGAAAAAGTTCTGAATTTGTCTTTTCTGAAAATTTGGGGCTCTGATGCTTATGTCAAACGTATGTTTACAGATAAGCTTGGACCAAAATCTGATAAATGCTTCTTTGTTGGTTATCCCAAAGAAACCAAAGGTTATTACTTTTACAACCCCACTGAGAACAAAGTGTTTGTTGCTTGTTCTTGAGAGAGAATTTCTTTCTAAGAAGAACAGTGGGAGTAAGGTACAGCTCGAAGAAGTTCAAGAAACACAGGAGAATGTTTCATCCTCTCAGGAAGATGACCAATTAGATTTACGAAGAGTCGTAGAATCTACACCTGTGGAACCTGAGGTACATAGGTCTGAAAGGACACGTCACAAACCTAATAGATATGGGGTTTGGGTGACGGATCATCATGATCTGTTGATAATAGAGAGCGATGAACCTACGTCCTTTGAGGAAGCTATGATGGGCCCTGACTCCGATAAATGGCTGGAAGCCGCAGAATCCGAAATGGACTCCATGTCAATAAACAAAGTATGGACTTTGGTTGATTTACCTGATGGTGTTAAAGTCATTGAGTGTAAATGAGTTTTCAAGAAGAAAACTGACATGGATGGTAATATACGGATATACAAAGCTAGATTGGTGGCTAAAGGTTACAAACAAATTCATGGTATTGACTATGATGAAACCTATTCGCCAGTCGCAATGCTTAAGTCTATTCGGATTATCCTAGGAAATGCTGCTCATTATAACTATGAGATTTGGCAAATGGATGTGAAAACATCTTTCCTTAATGGAAATCTCGAAGAGGATGTGTACATGACACAACCTGAAGGTTTCATAGTCTATGGAAGTGCTAGGAAAGTATGCAAACTTCAACGTTCGATTTATGGTTTGAAGCAAGCATCTCAGAGTTGGAATCTTTGTTTTAATGAGGTAATTAAAGAGGTTGATTTCATTAGAAATGAAGAAGAACCTTGCGTTTATAAGAAGACTAGTGGGCACGCAGTTGTTTTCTTAATATTGTACGTAGATGACATACTTCTCATTGGGAATGACGTTCCTATGCTTAATTCTGTAAAGACTTGGCTTGGAGGTCATTTCTCAATGAAAGACATGGGAGAATCTGCATATATTCTTGGAATAAAAATCTATAGAGATAGATTAAATAAGACTATTAGATTATGTCAAGATATCTATATCGATAAGGTCTTGCGTACATTCAAGATGCATGATTCCAAGAAAGGCTTCTTGCCAATGTCTCATGGCATAACTCTTAGCAAGATTCAGTGTCCTTCAACACATGATGAGCGAGAGCGGATGAGTAGAATCCCATATGCTTTGGCAATAGGATCTATCATGTATGCCATGATCTGTACTCGTCCAGATGTTGCGTGTGCCTTGAGCATGACGAGTCGATACCAATCTGATCTAGGTGAAAGTCACTGGACAGCAGTTAAGACTATTCTTAAGTATTTGAGAAATACTAAGGATAAGTTCTTAGTATATGGAGGAAGTGATGAGCTTGTTGTGATTGGTTACACTGATGCCAGTTTTCAGATGGATAAAGATGATTTTCGATCACAATCAGGTTTCATCTTTTGTCTTAATGGAGGAGCGGTGTGTTGGAAGAGTTCCAAGCAAGACACCGTAGCAGTATCTACTACCGAAGCTGAGTACATCGCTGCTTCTGAAGCAACAAAGGAAGCTGTTTGGATTCGGAAGTTCATTGCTGAATTGGGTGTGGTTCCTAGTATCTCTAGCCCAGTGGATCTCTAGATCCCATCAGAAGTCCAAACACATTCTAAGGAGATATCATCTCATTCGTGATATCGTCGATAGAGGAGATGTGAAGATTAGCAGAGTTTCAACGGATGCAAATGTTGCTGATCCGTTGACAACGCCTCTTCCACGGCTGAAGCACGAGAGTCATACTACTGCTATAGGCATTAAGTTTCTTAAGATGTGATCTTGATTCTAGTGGGAGATTTATCTTTTATGATATGATGCTCATGTTTTACATACATTTGGTTATGTTTCAAAATTAATGAAATTGTTTCATATTTATTTTATTATTGGATAATTAAAGTAAATGTCCCAAAATAATTTATATCATTCTTATAGGTCATCAAATGCGTGACTTGATCATGACCCCCTATAAGTGTAAGATGCTATAAGTTATTGAGGTCCCTAGTCATGGTTGTTAACGTGGGACATTAATAACCGCGAATGGCTAGTATGTGAGGTGATTGATGACTAAAGTTTCATGGAGTCATTGAAGTCAATCACATGGATATATGTTAGAGAACACATGATCGGACTGACCCGCTATGAGAACTCTCCAAGATTGTTATATGAGTGTCATGAGAGATTCTCATTATGACTATAGAGTATAGTCCTTTGACCTGAGTTCATCATGATTCTTTACTTGTGGATTAGTTCACTTTGACCTTATCAAACGTCAGCCGTAACTGGTGATTATAAAGGCATTGATTAGGTGTTCTATGAAGTTTGTAAGGAACAAGGATGGAACAAGATGGGATTTGTCCCTCCTATATAATGAGAGATAAATATCTTTGGGCCTATCGAAGATTTGATACTGAGAAATGCATGGCCGTGCTCAAACGAGGTGATTGTCAGTCGTTTGTTTTATTAGTATAAATCATAGCTCAATAAATATGATCTAGCTTAATAAGGATGACATTAGTTCTTGCTTTATGTTAAGATCGAGATATAAAGACAAAAGGAATATGAGAATAGATTATTCTAGTACAAGTGGGAGATTGTTGGGAATGTCCTAAAATCATTTGTGCTTACTCTAGTCAAAGTCGTAACATCGAGATTCGACCGTTATATAATATTAGGTGGTTATAATGTTTTGATAGAAACCGCTTATAATATATGAATTGAGAATTCATTACTAATATTATATGATCTTATAGGGTAACACACCTAAGCAAATTAGATAAATGCTATTTTGGGTTCTAAGTATTACATAATATGTATACATGTTATATAAGATATAAAGTATTGTTTATATACATGTGATGTTAATAAACTATACTATACATATAATAATACTTACACGTGAATGAGAATAATTGTATTCTTTTTCTATTGGGCTGGCCCATTAATATATGTATTAGGGTTCTGCATTCGCATCATATATAATAATGTAATTATGCAAGTAATTAGTATGTGAAAGGAGGCAGCCGAACCCTAAAATAAGTGAGACAAAAGAGTTTGTCAGATTCTTGAGATTTGATCTCAACGGCACTAGCATCCCGTATCGATCCAGTCTGTGTGCGTGTGGATATTGGTAGTGTGCGTGTGGATACCGGTAGAGGCACGACGTTTGGAGTGTTTGAAATCTCGAATTGGTTTATTCATATTTCCACTGCGAATAACCAAGTATGTTCAAAAAACCTAAGATCTAGATTTAATTCAGTATTTGCATGAGACATAGGCAAATTGAATTCATAAGTAAATTTATAAATTGTTATAAACCGGTATGAATTTCCTACAAAAACTTCATCTTTTTAGTCATTATAATTTTGTATATTAGCATTTGAAGTTTTAACTGAATAAATTCTAGATTTTATTGAACATGAAAACATAATAAAAAGCATACCTTATTAGTTAAAATTTTATATATTAAAATTTTCTAATGATGGTTGCGCAGATAAAAATCTAGTTCAGATACTTATACAAATACCAGATCATATCATTTGCAACTAAAACAAGAGAGACACCCTGGTTTGGACGAAAAAAAACCATTAATCTTCTTTCTCATTGTATCCTCGTCTAGTCCTTCTCCACGCGCGACAAGTACGCCATCGTCTAGCTCTGCTTCTCTGACTCCTAATGAAAGAGAAATTTCATTAGAATGTTTTTTTTGGTTCAAATATAACTATCAGATTTTGCCAGTGTACCTTTGCACTCTAAGGCTATCTACAATGGCCAAATTTTTTAACACCCTTCTTTTCTCTTTTAAACACTCCACATCACCTTCTCTCTTTTCCACCTAATTATTTGAACACACATTACATTTTTCACCTCTACAATAGTTTTGTTTAATAAAATTCAACATCCTACCCTAGTAGCTATTTTTAATTCATTTTCAGTTTAATAACTATATATTAATAATAATCTCGATTGTAATTAACTTAAAGATTAAATAACATAAATATTTTAAATTTTTTAGTTTATTTTCTTTTTAATTTATCTTCGTAAATAATTATTTAAAAATTAAGACTAAAATAAATATTATTAAAACAAATTACATTATGAAAATTCAAATACACAATACAAACATATAAAAAACAAATAAAAAACATAAAACTTAATGATACAATGGACTCAATTCAAAAAATTGACTATTGTTGGAATTTGGATAATTTGAAGGATAATTTGTGGAGTTTTGAATATTAAAAGGGTTATTATTTGATCCATTTTTGACCCAAAAAAGAGAATAATAGCAATATTGTAGTGAAAAACATATTTTTTTTTAATGTTCAAATCTAATGAACCAAGTCTCTATTTATAGAGGATGAAAAGTTATGAATTTTGATATAATTATTTTTATTAAAATATATTATTTAATATAAGATAATTGATCTCTAAAATTTGGATGAGAATAAAAATCTAAGAAATCTGAACAGCTAGTAATATGGTGACACTTGTATCAATTAGATTTTTTGAATTTCAAGCAAGCAAAAAAATACAATATCGACACTCTTTTTAAATTTGTGTGGCTGAGAATTGATAAAAACTATAATGGCAGGCCCCACTTTTCTTCTTTCAACATGTTGAAAGAATTCCACAAGATTTAATCCACGTATGTTTTTTCTATTATTCAAAAGCCTCATTGTGGCTTTTCAACCGTTGAATTAATTTTTCAACATGGCCATTGCAGGTAGTCTAAGATATAACACATAGCTTTCTTCGTGGTTTTTCCACCCGTAATTCCAGATCCGAATCTCAATTCTTGCTGCAAATAATGAAATTAAATTAGTTTTAATTAAAGAATTACTCATATAGTTGTGTAAACTATATGTATACACGTGTTTCCTCGTAAATTAACTAACGATTTCATAAAGAACTTTAAAAATGAGAATTTGAATAGAGGTGATCAACTTTAGGATAAGATACTGAATTTTGTTTTAGGATAAACTCTTTTAGTTTATTTTCACCAGAAAAGTATTAAAGAAGAAAATAATCAAAATAAACTTTATTCAATGCCAAATATATATTTATACCGTTAAAGTTAACAAATCTGATAAGATTTGGAGGATGATATTAAAAAAATTTAAAATAAAAAATATAATTTCAAAAAAAAATATAAAAGTATAAAAATAGTTACAAAAAGCACTTTCGAATTTGAAAAGTAAATTTAAAAATAAAAAATGTCGAAAGTATTTCTTTTATAAAAAAATCCAGTTACTCTTTCTTTATAGATATATAATTTCAAATTTGATTTTTTTCATAAAAGAAATATTTTTGACATTTTTTATAAAAACATTTATTTTGAAACCTATAAAAATGTCAAACGTATTTATTTTATAAAAAGTTCAATTACTCTTTCTTTATTTATTTTAAAATATATATATATATATATATATATATAAAGAAAGAGTAATAGAGTCCTTTACCTCTATAATAAAACTTTTTTGGATCAGTTTTCTGCTTGGAGATTCTTTTGTTGACATCTAAAATGAGATATTTGAGAGAATTGCCTTAAAATGTTATGTGTGTCTAATGAAAATATTATATGTCTATTTATATGAATATAAATTGCTTGGTCCGCAGAAATAATTTTACTTAAAGGAAAAGAAAATCTACCTTTTATTCTACATATAAAAGAAAAACAGAAATAATCTATAATTATATGAAAAATAGTTCATAATTATTTTAGAAATATTCTATAATTTTTTGATGTTACTTCAAATTTACTAAAAATAATAAAGAAACTATTCTAAATTAACCCAAATTAATTCAGTTTGTCTCAAAATAAAAATTTATGTTTACATTATATTAATTCTTCTTTTTGCGGGACAAAAACATTATATTTATGACATCTTAAATTTCAATATATTTAATTTAATATAATTTCTTAACCTATCCAATAGATATCATACTCTTTTTTTGTCAATAGATATCCTACTTATAGTGGAAAACAATGAATGGGATGAAATAAAAATTGATGTTTAACATATCTATTTATTTTTCCAATAATAAAAGTCAAATAAGACAATATTTAACTAATTATGCCATTTACCAATATTTAAAAATTCAATATATATAACCAAAATAAGTATGATATAAAATAATAAATAATTTAATATCTAAATATATTCTGACAAAGACAAATTATGTTTCAATCAGTGTTTTGATGCCGGACCCGGACCCAAGATCGAACCCGTATATCCAGATAAGTAATTATTATTGGGTTTTAAGAATTATTCATTATTTAAGAATCCACTAAAAACCTTTAAACCCGGTAACCCGGAAACCGGTTGAACCAGCAAATGATTTTTACTTGTTTTTTCAAAAAAATACATAAACTATTTTTATTAAAAATTTGTTATATTTCCAAATTCTGTTCTGATTTTATCATATATAATTTCAACTAAACTATTTTATTTATAATTTTTAGATTTTGATGAATATTTTACTATGCCACTTGAAGAAAATGAAATGAACAATTATATATAGAACCAAATTTAGTTTATGTGTATTTGGTCTTGTTTTTTTTTTCTTATTGAGAATCCCAAGACTTTACTCTTAGTTTATTTTGGATTTAAAGTTTAATTTTTTTATTCACAGAAACTAACAACTTATGAATATTAATTATTACCATATTTTCTATTTTTTTAAAAATATTTTGTATGTGAGTTGAAAAATGAAAACAAAATTTAAGTACTTTATATATTTATTTTATGATATATGTAATTTCTCTTGTATTTTAAATATTTAATATACAATATATTAAATTAATTAATTTATCAAACCGTTGTTTGTCCTCGGTTGACCCAATAACTCAGTGATCCAATAAGTTGGCTGATTTAAAAACATTGGTTTCAACTTCCAATCCTTAGTTACTATTCTATCATGATGTATTAATTTTTTTTTTTTTATGTTTTTATAAATTGTTGATAAAGTAAAAAATGATTTGTTCCGTAACTTGGAAACTCTCTTCCCTTCTCTCTTCCCTAATCTCCATGGATCTATGTCTCTCATTCTGTTCCCCGACGACTGTCAACCACCATGAAATTATAAACAGAGATAGATGGGTGTCGATTACTACAACATACTGAAGGTGAATCACAATGCAACATATCAGCGGTTTTATTCTAGGTTGCATGGAATCGGAAACGGATACGTGGAAACGAAACGCTTGGAAACGTGAAAACGTGATTTTAAAAAAAATTAGAAATGGAAATGTTTTAGAAACGTCTATATATAATATATATATATATGTGTATGTATGATTAAGCGACATGTAATCTTAATTTTTTATTTGATTTATTTAAAAAAGAAATTAAGTAATATAAGTATTTTTGGTACATTTTATTAAAATTACTAGGATAAGACCTGCGCCTTGCGTGGGATGAAGTTATTATTTTTATTATGTTTTGCAAAATGAAACAAAAGTTCGATTTCATCTAGATTAAGGATGTTCAATCTGGATATCGGGTTTCAGTATTTTGGTTATTAAAATATAAGTACTATTCTAAATTCATATTTACTTCAGTTTGATTTGGTTTATATATTGGTTTTCAGTTTATTCAATTTTATACCAAAATACATCATTATTTAGTTTGAAATCATATTATATATTATAAAAATAAATAATATGATCATATTTAGAGTCATATTGTCAAAAAGTCATTTACTAAAAAATATATTATATATTTAACTAAAAGAATAAAAAACAAAAAAAAGGCTTCTATGATCTAATAAAATGATCAAATCTAGAATTAATATCAAATCTCTTAATTTTGAAAATAAAAATAAAAACAAAACAGAAGCATGAAAGAAAAGTTTTTATATTCTTCCATATTTAGTGTTCATCAAATAATATGTCTTCGATTGAATACAACTCTGTTTGTTTAAATATTAAAAAAAATTGTAAAGAATTCAACTAATTGTTGTCCATCAATTTTATAATTTTTACTTCAATTTAGTTATTATTAAAGAAAAGAAAAAAAGATCAAAAAAGACGAAGAAAATAAGAAGCTTCAATTGCATTAAATTGTTAGTTAATTATATTTCAAGTGACTCAAGTGATTTACAAATAATAATTATAGTTCAACTCATGTAACAAATAGATATACATATTTACATGTTTCAGTTTAATCAATTATAAATCAAACCATATCCAAATCTTACGGTTTTTATAAAATCACATACATTCGGTTTGTATGGTATATACCAAAAATAACCATATTATCGATTGTGTTAATATCTTTTAAAAATAGAAAATTAAAAAAAGAACTAATATATTTAAATCATTGATAACAAAAATTTTCAATGTGAAAAATTTAATACGTTTATATTTTATAAATGTTCTTGAAAATTCACTGAAATTTTTGAAATTAAAATAAGTATGTAATCTTATATGGTATATAGTTTAATCTATATATATATATATATATTATTGAATGATACTTTTTACTCATATGGTTTTAAAATCATGTGTATCTTTTTATAATAAAAATGTTAAACTATTGATCATTATTTTTTAACATAATAATTTTAATAGTTTTAGTCATTTATTCTTGTTTTTTTTTAAAATTCAAAATATAACATATACGAAAAAAATCTAAAGTTTAATTTTATAGCTAATTTGATTTTTTATTTATTTTAATAATATAAAATTAAAGAAAAATGATGGAGGAGATACAAATTGTTATCAAATATTTATTATTAGAAACATTAATTGTCATATATATATATATATATATATTTGTCATCTATGGTAATTCCGTAGCTTTTATTTAAGGAAAGAAAATAAAATAGTAATTATATCTAGCAGGACAATCATAAATGTTTCTATCATAAATATCATATCATATAGTTTGACAAATAAATATATCTAGCGACATATAAAAATCGAATGTGGACCTACTTATTTTTCAATTGAATGTAATTGACTACCTAATTGAGCGACACGTAAGCATGGACTCTTTTTTAATTATTACAAAATTGAGGTTACAATTTTTCAAATGTTTCTCAATTAATATATAGGGGATAAACAATAACTAGAAAAGTAACCCATGTTATCATTCGATAAAACTATGGAACGATTTCGTTTCAAATCAAATCATTATACTAAAATGATAACAAATATCAAAAATAATATCAAAATATATGATAATAAACATGTGAAATCACTAACATCAAATAGTTATTTTTTGTGTTTCTAATTAGAATCGCGAGTTTCCGAATTAGAATCGCGAGTTTCCAAATCAAAAACGGAAGTTTCCATCGTGTTTCCAAAATGAAAATTTCAAGAAACTTGTTTCCAAAGAGTTTCCTCAAGTTTCCAAGAGATTCCGATTCCAATACAATTCCGAAACAGGAAACATACCTTGAACGGAGTTTATATGCAAGATAGGTTTTGTTAATAAGTTTCAAAACCCATAATTAGTGACCCAATCTTTACTTTTTTAGCTTATAATTTATTTTGAGTGAAAGTTTTTTATGGAAAGGAAATCGATATTCTAGACCTAAAATAAATCGCAAGCGAAAAAAAAAGATGGGGAAAATTTCACTTTTACACATTTTGTAGTACTACTATTCAACTTTACCTTCCATAGACAGATATTTTCATAAATACCTAAATTATTAAGAGAAAATTGGGTGAAAAACCATAGAAAATGCCCAAATTAAGAATGTACCCACAACAGAAAAGTTGTATAGTAATAAACATAAGTTAATGACGAAAAAACCCTTCCCACTTGCACAATGAACTTCTATCGATTTTTGGTATATAGGATTTATAGGTGTTTCAAAATTAATTAGATTTTAGTAAGATTATGTATAGATATTGTGTAGATATTAGTGGATATTATCAGATTGCATAGGTAAAGAAAACAGAAACAGTAGCAACTTCAGGCAACTTCCCGTCCACATATTCTCTGACGCAAGCGGCGCATGACAAAAAGGAATCAAACTCAAAGATTTGTCTCCCCAATTTACACGCTCTGGCATACATGGTGTGAGGCATTAGGTTTTGCAATACTAGTCTAACATGTACATACAAAGGTCTACGAAACACATTGGATGGCTAACAAAAGCACTTGCTCTTTAAAAATAATAATTGTCGGCTATTATCTTCTCCATTTCATGTAAAATGTTCCACTTATATTTACTCCCTACTGTAGTTAATATAATTGGATGGATAATAAAAACACTTGCCCTTTAAGATCTAGGAAACACATTGGACGGCTAACAAAAACACTTTCCCTTTAAAAAATATTAATTGTCGGTTATTATCTTCTCTATTTCATGTAAAATGTTCCAACTATATTTACTCCCTGTTGGTTATGTATAAGAAGGATTTCCTAAGTGCAATCTACTTAGCCGGTTAACAATAATTGTGGCATGCAAATAAAGTTATATCAAGCTAACAACTAATTGTAAGTTGTTTTGACAACGTTTGCAAACCATAATTCCCAAACCCTTACACCCATAAAAAACTAAGCCCTAAACCCTCAACCCTAAACCTTTAAAATAAACCCTAAACCCTCAACCCTTAAACTAAAACCTAAACCCTAAACCATAAACCCTAAACCATAAACTCTAAAGACTTGTTAACCCATTAATCCCTTAACCTTAAAACCATACAAATCCTTATCCCTGGAAATCTAAACCATCCAATGAATTAAATCAAATCGATACACACTTTACAGCCGTGTACGAGGAATCTTTAACCGTAAGCCTACCATCCAATACATATATACTACACCGTTCCACACTGGTTGAGTATAATGAGGATTTCCTTAGGGCAATCTAATTAGCTGGGTAAGAACAATTATGGCCATGAAAATAAAGTTATATCAAGCTTTACATGCCATATAGATAGACAACGCCGATACGCTCTGCTTCAGTATAATTATATTATCCAGCTAACATGGAACCACTTTCGGCTAAGTATTTGGTTAGACAGTTAACGGTCATATTCACACCTAGCATATAAGATACTATCGAGCTAATAACCGGTTAGAAGGTTAGAAGTTGTTTCTGACCGATTAGAAACAAAAGTGTAAAAAATACATGAGACAGTTACACCGAACTTTGGATATCCAAGTATAGTATTGAGATTCTATAAATTTGTAATATCCTAATGTTGTATTTTCAGTGATTTCTGAGAATGTAGAATGTTTGTTAGATTGAACAAGCACATATGTTGTTGGTTATATATATATATATTAGAGAAGGGTCAAGATACTAGTTTCACTTTTATACAACAACAACACGCCTGGAACGGAATACAACAACTTGGTTCACCACACTAACATTAGTTTTAAAGAAAAAGAGGTACCAAAAAAAATTTGAAATAGATAAAACACACACAAGATCACAGTCACTATACGTGCAAACATCTATAGGGGTATAAATGTCATAAATATAAGAAGAGAGGTACCAAATAGTCCCCGTTTGGTATGCTGCTAAATACGCAATAGTTTGTTAGTATAGCTCCTAATTTCTCAATTATTAATTGGTAAATGATTTAAATGACCCTAGCTAACCTAGATATCTTCTCTCCTACAACCGCGACAAAATAAAGTGAGACCGATCTTCTCTTAAACAACGGCGACTCGTTGGCACATCTTCTCTCTCTCACGTACCCGACAACAAGAGCAATCGCACTCTCGATTACAGAGAATCAAGAGCTTACCTTCTCCCCCCGATTCTCTTTTGGCCCATGACTCTGAGCTTATCTTCTTCACCGACTCCGAGCTTCATCTTCATTTTCGAGTATGGAGTTTAATCTTTATTTTCGAGTTTCGAGTCTGTTCCTCCTTCATCTTCATCATTAAGTTTTGATTCTTCTAGTTTAATCGTGTCAAGTTTAAAAAACCTAGATCAAGATTCATAATCTGGACGATTTCTTCTTTTTCAAAAGTGGTATGATTCTAATTTGTGATTTTTTTTTTGTTTCTCTCAAGATTATAGTGGTTCCAGGTTATGTTTATTTATGTTTTATAGTGGTAGTGATTTATGAGTTTAGGAATTTACACTGATAGTGATTTAGGATAGTGATTTAGGAGATTCAATAGAGTATTCAATAGCTAACTTATAAATCTGGGTTTTATGATAGTTGATAGTACATCAAAACAATTTATAAGTTCTTATAAAGTAGTATTTGAACAAGATCTATATATAAAAATGTTTTAAAAACATAAAAGAATATCTCCACTTAGAGCATTTATAAAGGTTTATAAAGGTAAAAAAAATATCATGTATTATATTTTTAATAAGATGCTAGTTGTTATACATGAATATTTTGCTTAGTTAAAGGTTTTTAAATTGTATAACTTATCATTTAGCTGATTATGTTGATAAGATTTCTCTAGCCAGTGATACTAAGTTCAAAATCAGTGTTTTACAAACTAATATAAATTCGTTAGCTTAAGAAATTTATTCTGTCATGTTTTGCAGCCAGGGCAACGAATTATACACAACCTTGAAGTTACCTGTGAGGTATTGTGATGCTTCAACAGAGCCACTAGACAAGCCAAACCTGATCATCCAACATTCAAAGTTGGATTATGTTAAAAAGTTGCTTACATTTTGAAAGGTTGTTTACATTTTAGGTAATGAGGAATTTGGTGAACTCAGAATTCTGGTTTATAGAGGATACTCTCAAATCCAAAAAGCAGAAGAAACAAATTGAGAAAGATTCAACAGAAGATATGACTGGTAATGTATAGGGAGATCTGGAAACGATGAATGAAGAGATAATTTGAAGAAATGAAGCTCTTTTAGTTCTTAATTAATAACAAAGATTATTCTTTTAATTGGTAAACTTTTTTATTTTGTTGTTATCCTTGATAAAAACATCTTTGGTTTGTACTTTGATAAGAATTTTTGTTTGGTTATTATTCGTATTGGTAAAAAATAGGTTATCAACTATATAAAATTGGTAAATTATACAGCTTAATAAAACCATTTATAAACGCTTATAAGCAATGGGGGTAAAGGTTTCAATATGGCTCACATCAACTCAAAGTATGAGTCTAGGAAACCATGAATCAGCACATATAAGCCTTACAAATTTGGTTTATAATCATTGTTTGAGTCATTTATAAAACTTTATAAACCAGTCTATAAATTCTTATAAATCAAAAGCCAATTTATAAAATTAATAGATAACCTAATAAACCCTATAATTACTTTATAAACCCTTTTAAATTAGTATATAAACTCTTATAAATCAAACTTATAGATCATTATTAATAAAATATGTGGTTAATCAGAACGTTCTCTAACTTATTTTAATAAATATTTCATAAATTAACAAATAAATCTTAATAAATTAGTTTATAACCCTTTATAAATCAGTTTAAAACTCTTATAATCAACTTATAAACCTTTATAAATCAATTATGTCTTTATAATCACTAATAAGTCATTTAATAAACTCATATAAATCAAATTCAATTTATAATCATTATTAAATAAACTTATAAATCTTTATAAATAAATTTATAAGCTCTTATAAATAAGTTTATACTTCTTATAAATAATTCTGTAAAATTTTATAAATCAGTCATCAGAATATATGAGCCAAGATCCGAACCACCAATAGCAAGATACCATGCTCGAATAAGACACTACGTCCTGCTTAACTTCTAGATTTCCCATCTCTATCCAGACTTGTTCAGTTTCCCGTGGGCTACCTATCACATAATACATTTATAAAACATTTTCAAGAGTTAATATATTATATATATAAGCTTATATATCATTTATAAGGGTTTATAAGGGTTCAACTAATTTATGAAATCTTATAAACTAATTTATGAGAGATTATATTTTGATTTACAAGAGATTATAAGCTTGACGTTTGTTACAAGAAACAAAATGTGGTAGAAAGAGTAGTCTCAATTACTTAGCCGCAAAATAACAGGCCAATTCATGGAAAAATCAAGAGTATTAGTCAAGAGGACTATATACGGATCTCATCTAAACATTAGAGATAATTCCTTGTTCTCAACAGAAAGTTTCCATTACTAACATAATCTGAGAACATTAAGGTTTCTCCACATCGCATTCTTCTGTAAAAGAAACGATTGTATCCAAACTCATTTAGATGTACAGCTAACCTCTTCAACTCTGCAAGTCCTAGAAGAGATATACAATTATTTTAGTATAAGAGATGTCTGAAGAAGATGAGAGAGAAGATTGTATTAAGAAGCCAAATCTGCAACGTTTATAAAGCTTTATAAATCTTTAATTCTTTGATCGAACAAACCACGTTCTTGTTCAGAGTCCCTCTTGCTTCTTCAACAGTTCACCAACCTCGTCGGTCTTCAAAATCTGAATGCAAGCCTATCACATATTATTCCTATGCAACAAAAATCACTTTCAAAACAAAGATTCAAAATTAATATGCTTTCATAGTTCAACAAAACTAATGCTTCATCTTCATTGCTTCTCTAGATATTAAACACAAAACAAGACATACAAGACATGAATATCATAAAGTAGCACAACATAACGTTACACTACCAAAACACTTCACATATAAATATTTAAAAGGTTTTATAAGTTTGAGTAAAATTTCATCAGAAACTTTGTCTACGTTCCAGAATCAGATTGATTATCAGAAATCAAGTTAAAGTTAAAGAAATAGAACAAAAATTCTTATCAATATAATGTTCTTACGTGTTTATCAGAGATCTCGTTCGGTTCGTCGAAGCTCATCGAGTTTTTCAAGTTTTTTCGGATAGCTCATCACGTTCATCGGAGAACTCAATTGGTCTCATCGGATTTGATAACCGTAGAGCAATTGGAAGCTCGTCGAATTTGAAAACAGAGAGTTCGTGGGAGAGAACTGATAGGCTTAGGTTTAATTAATTAAGGGTATAATAGCCTTCGCTGGAGATGGCTGACCTCACCGGAGATGGTTGAGTTTGCCTGAGATCTCGTCGGAGTTCGTCTCAATTTGATCTCGTAACAGAGAATCAAAGGAGAAATAGATCTATGTTAGATTAAGGAAATAAGGGGTACAATAGTATTTTGCATATTAAAATAAAGGTAAAGTTAGTTAAGGTATAAGTGAAATAGGGTACAAGGAAAATGCTAGATTAGAAAAATTTCCAAAAAGAGGGAAAATTTCAATTTGACCACATTCATTGTACCATTTTTCATTTTTATCTTTGCTACAATGACATTTTCATAAATACCTAAGTCATCAGTGGCAAAATCACTAAACTAACCTTTTTAATCTATCTCTGATTCCCCCCATCTTAATGTCTCGTTGTCGTCTTCTTCGTCAAGCTTCGGTGTCATCTTCATCGAGCCTCACTGTCGCCGTACGTATTCCTGAGATTCCCCTTGTTTGTCTTTAGAGTTTTATGTATTTTCATATCAATTGATTTCCCCAAGCTTAATGTCTTGATCGAGCTTCGTTGTCATCGTCTTCATCAAGCTTTAGTGTTGTTTGCATTGAGATCCGTCATCTCCGTCGATGTCTCCGTCGAGATCCATGTTATCAAGATGAGGAGGTGTTGGGTTCATAAAATGAAGAAAAGCTAATGGGAACAAGGATTTGTGAATTTACTTTTTGCAACATATGACATAAGGCAATAACACATGAAAGAAGATAAAAATGAAACGCAAAGGAAAGATGAAAAGCAAATAAAAGTATATAAAAAATTTTAAAAACAGTTTGTAAAGTTTATAATATATTTATAAAGGATTATAAATTATTTCTAAAAGCTTATAATTCATTTATAAAGATTTATAAAACAATTAATAAAGTCTATAAACCATTTATAACTGTTTATAAAAACGTTTATGAAAGGTTATAAACAATTTATAAGGGGTATGTATACAATTTATAATGTTTATTGGTTTATAAATCACTTAGAAAGTCTCTTAAATCACTTATAAAACAACTTGTAAGAGTTTGTAAAATATTTTTTATAAAGATATATAAATAACTAATAAGAGTTTATTTGACCAAAAAAATTAATAAGAGTTTATAAACTTTAATAAATCAAACTATAAAGCTTTATAAATCAAACTATAAAACATAAAAAAGCCAACTGATAAACACTAATAATTCAACTTAGAAACCCTTAAAATCAGTTTTTAAGTTCTAATAAATAAGTTTATAAACCCTAATAGATCAGTTTATAAACTTTTATAAATCAAACTATACAGCTTTATAAATCATCTTATAATACATAAAAATTCAGTTTATAAACACTAGTAATTCTACTTATAATTAAACCCTTAACTCAGTTTATAAACATTTATAACATTTATAAATCTGTTTAAACTTACAAATCCATTTGTAAAGCATTATAAATCAATTTATATACCCTTATAATTCAATTTAAAAATTCTAATAAATAAATTTATAAACATTATAAATCAATTAATAAAATCTTATAAATTTTTTAAAAAATTGGTGTAACATTATTTATAGGGGATTATAACATTATTTATGTTGAACCATTTATAAGGGATTATAACATTATTTATATGCACTTATAAAAAATTTATAAATATAAAATTATAGAAACTTGTAAAATTGACTTTGTAAAATTGACTTCATAAAATTGTTTAAAAAGGACTAAAAATAATTTATAAAACCTTCTAAAATCCAGAAAACTTATAAAATCTTATAGAACTTTGACAAACTCTATGAAATATATTTAGAAACTCTTATAAGAGTATATATAAAATCATTTAATAATCCCCTATAACGAATTTATATTGTTATAATCCCCTATAAAATCATTTTATAAGGATTTATAAACTATTCATAAGGTTTAAAGTCTTTTATAAGTGTTTATAAATAATTTATAAGGGTTTATAACAAATTAATAAGGTATCTACATTTATAAGAGTTAATATATTATATATAAAAGCTTTAATATCATTTATAAAGGTTTATAAACTAATTTACATGAGATTATATTTTGATTTATTAGAGTGCATAAATTGATTAATAAGGGTTAATAAATTGATTTATAATACTTTATAATCTACTGGAGTACTCTATAAGTTAATTAGAAATTTTATAAACTAATTTATAAAACTTTGCAAACCATTTAAATTTATCTCCAACGGAGTTTGGACTTGAAATATCAGTAAAACTCAGAATATTAGTAACAACGGAAACACCAGAATGTTATAAATTTCAATGAAACAGAACACATTTCCCCCATCTGGTATGAACCAAACAGGTAAACCAGTAAAAGCAGAACACTAAACATACTCTGGAGAGGCTGAATGAAAAATGAACCTAAGTTGTTGCTTAACTTCATCCTCTGCAAACGTTGCGTCTATGGCTGATTTAGCCAATGCAAATGTCTCGCTTTTACTAAGACCTTCAAAGATATTCAACCACAATAACACAATTAGATTCTTGAACATGTAGTTTCTTATATGAAAGTGACGTACTTGATATATATATCACCACACAAATTCTCCACATCATCCTTTAAATCCAAAAGCTCATAGCACACCTTTCTAATTCTCTGCAACATTACCAAATCAACCAAGAGAAGAAGTAATCATGGAGCAATCTTACTTTTGTTCTTCATCGATAAATTTATAAGGTTTTATAAATTTAACATTTTAAAACTTCATGAGAAAAACTTCGTTTCTCTTCCCAGACACTGGCCAATTTTGAGAAATCAAACTAAAATTAAATAAAAAAGATGACGTTGACCATCGATTATCTGGTCACCTTTGTTAGTGTCACAAAGATCGTCTTGTTTTTTTGACCTCACCAGCGTCATCAGATCTCGCCAAAGAACTCGTCTGCGTTGTCAGATCTTGCCGGAGAACTCATCACCGTCATCAAATCTCGCCGATAACTCGTGATCATCGTCAGATCTCACCGAGAACTTCTCAGCATCACCAAATATCATTGGTAACTCGTCAGCGTTGTCAAATCTTGCTGGAGAACTCGAAATCACCGTCAAATCTCGTCGGAATTGATCACCAGAGAGAATTTGATAAACTGTTCAATTTGGGAGCTGTGTAAATCGTGGGAGAAAGACATTAGGTTTAGGTTTGATTAGTTAGGGATACAAAGGTATTTTGCATATTAAAATTTTAATGGTAAAGTTTATTAAGGTATAAATGAATTATGAGGGTACAGGAAAATGGTAAATTAGGAAATTTTCCATAATCGTAATAAGAATTTTATTTTAATAATATAAACTAGATTTTGATCCGCACTTTTAAAATAATGGTAACTTTCATTATACAATTCTATTTAAAACACATTAAACATATTGTTATGGATTTTATAACAAGTAACTTGTTCTATTTAAGCTCGTCTTATTTAGGAGTTATACTATTAGTTATAATTCATTTAAAGTGAGACACTTGGTTAAACTCAATTCGATTAAGATTTTTTTTTGATGAAATTTAATATTTATTGATAATGCTTAAAAATAATGTTATTTACGGAAAATGAGCTTTTAAAAAAACTAATCTATATGCAAATAGCACCAGACTGTGGTGATAGTACATCATTGGTCAAAGCATGATTTCAAACCATCGCCTAAGCATTCCTCCGAGCTTATGGTCAGCTGTATACTTGAGAGAGAAGATCCTATTCCTCATAGCCTTGTCGATGAGCTTGCACATCTTGTCAATTGAGTTTCTGGGCTGTTGATGACGCCTAGCATTTCTCTCTCGCCATATGTGATATATAAGAGTCTGAAATAGGAGTCGAGCGATGCAGGAATCAAATCCTTTGGTGCCCATTCTCTGTAGCCTCTGCACTGTCCACTGCCAGTCCAGGTTAATACCTGAGCTTACAAGCTTATGAGCTGGAGCTTCCCATATCGTATATGCATAGAGACAGGCAAAAAACAAATGGTCCTCGTTTCATCCCTCTCTCCACATAATTCACATCCTTGTATCATCCCCCATTGCCTCATTCACTCCCCAGTGGATAGTCTATTCAGTATAGCAAGCCATGTGATAAAAGAATAGCGTGGAACTCCCTGCGGGAACCAAACTACTCTATACCACTCCACTTTGTTGTGTTTTGATCTCAGTTGATCCCAAGTCTTGGAGGCTGAAAATGTCTCACGATAATCATCTGCTTCGTGTCTCCAAAGCATTACATCTCTTCCATTCTCCAGCTGCGGTACATTTACTGCCAAAATGCTATTATATAACTCATGAAAACGCCTACTATGTAGACCCCGTATGCTCCATCCGTCCAAAGTAACCACATCACTCACCTTAGCATACCTTTGTACCCCAAGATAGATGGTACCAGCAGCACAGGTGATGTCTATCAAGCGACCCTTTCCCAACCAGTCATCGAACCAGAAGTGACAGCTCCGTCCATCTCTTATGTCCATCCTGAAATTTTTTTAAGCTACATCCCTCAATTTCAAAAGCTTCCTCCATATCCAAGATCCTTTAGAGGCATCCCTTACATCCCAGAAGGAGTTGTACTTTAGGAGATAATGATTCACCCAACTTACCCAGAGAGAGGCCGGTTGTGTGAACAAGCGCCAAATGAGCTTCAATGCAAAAGTTTTTGACGAATCCCGAAGCTTTCTCACTCCCAGCCCACCCTCTTCCTTTTGATAGCACACATCCTCCCAACTGACTTTAGCCTTGTGGGTCTGCGTAGGGGACCCTGACCAAAGGAAAGCGCTGCACATGCTCTCTATGGTATCTTGACACTTTGCTGGTAAAAAGAATGCTGAACTCCAAAAGTTGACTGTGCTTGATATGACAGATTGAATGAGCTGCAGCCTCCCTGCAAAAGACAAACATTTATTCGACCAGCAGAGCATTCGGCTTCGAATTTTGTCTATCAGAGGCTCATAGTCGTGAGCAGTGAGAGGCTTAGTAGCAAATGGCATTCCTAGATACGGATAGGTAGCGTTCCCGCTCTTATACCCAAAAGGTCTGCTGTAGCAAGGAGATCACTAACATTGGTTCCTGATACATAGAGAGAAGATTTTGCAGCTTTGATGTAGAGACCAGACATCCTCGCAAATCGTTTCATAACTTCCAGCACTCCTAGAAGTGAATCTGATGAGCCATTTGTGAAGACAAGTATGTCGTCAGCAAAACTCAAATGGGTGAGCCGATCACCCTGGCACTGAGGATGATATCCAAACTCTCCATCTGCTGCGGCCTTATTAAGTAGCTTGGATAAGACATTATTAAGGATAACATACAAGTACAGAGAAAGGGAGCAGCCTTGTCTTATATGTTGGTGTCAAAATCGGTCACGACGGAATCAATGACTAAAAGTCTCCGCAAAAGTAAAATAAAAATACGTTTTATAAAACTCCAAAGATCGTTTTATAAAACTCGAGAATCGTTTTATAAAACTCAGAGATCGTTTTATAAAACTCGAGAATCGTTTTATAAAACTCGAGAATCATTTTATAAAACTCGAAGAATCGTTTTATAAAACTCGAGAATCGTTTTATGTTTGAGCTCTTAGCAAAATATTTTGAGCTGAATCGTTTTATAAAACTCGAGAATCGTTTTATAAAACTCGAGAATCGTTTTATAAGACTCGAGAATCGTTTTATAAAACTCGAGAATCGTTTTATAAAACTCGAGAATCGTTTTATAAAACTCGAAGAATCGTTTTATAAAACTCGAAGAATCGTTTTATAAAACTCGAGAATCGTTTTATAAAACTCGAGAATCGTTTTATAAAACTTGAGAATCGTTTTATAAAACTCGAGAATCGTTTTATAAAACTCGAGAATCGTTTTATAAAACTCGAAGAATCGTTTTATAAAACTCGAGAATCGTTTTATAAAACGCGAGAATCGTTTTATAAAACTCGAGAATCGTTTTATAAAACTCGAGAATTGTTTTATAAAACTCAAGAATCGTTTTATAAAACTCGAGAATCGTTTTATAAAACTCGAGAATCGTTTTATAAAACTCGAGAATCGTTTTATAAAACTCGAGAATCGTTTTATAAAACTCGAGAATCGTTTTATAAAACTCGAGAATCGTTTTATAAAACTCGAGAATCATTTTATAAAACTAGAAGAAATGTTTTATAAAACTCGAAGAATCGTTTTACGAAACCGCAAAAAACCGAAACAGCCGTAAAACGCGAACTAGTCACGACTAGTTCGCCCATGGGCGAACTAAGCCGGTCCCGACTTAGTTCGCCGATGGGCGAACTAAGGACACTCCATTAGTTCGCCCATCGGCGAACTAAGCTGGTCCCGGCTTAGTTCGCCGATGGGCGAACTAGGGACACTCCACTAGTTCGCCCATCGGCTAACTAAGCCGGGCCCGGCTTAGTTCGCCGATGGGCGAACTAAGAAACACTCAACTAGTTCGCCCATTGGCGAACTAGTCCTGTCCCGGCTAGATCGCCATATGGGCGAACTAAGAGGTACTGTCCCGGCTAGGTCGCCATATGGGCGAACTAAGAGGTACTGACTTTGCCCCACTGGTTCTTTTCGCCTAGTTCGCCATATGGCGACCTAGGCAAGCTGAACTAGCTCGCCGTACGTCGAGCCGACCATCCCGAACCTCGATCTCCCGCATCCTCGATTCAAAACTTACGTCTTTCGACACGGTCGCATTCTGAACCACGGCCGAAACGTCTCCCGTTCCGTCTCGATCGGACCTATCATTCAAGTTTTACGATAAAAACCGTAAAACTTCGCTTTCTCGGAAAGAACTCAAGGAAATCGTATAAAACGGCAACGGTTAAACGAAACACCGAACATTGCCTAATCTATACGATTTATTCGAGATTTCTCGTTAAAATCATAAAAAACTCGTTTTAAATAAAAAACGTCGAGAGAATCGTAAAAAACGGCATCGGATCAGGAAACGGTCTCGTTAAAGTCGTAGAACGGTTTTTATCGTAAAACGGCCCGAAAGGTCCTAAAACACGATAAAAACCCATCTCGCGATGTTAATGAAATCAAACCCCAAGATATGATAACGCTTTGACGGTTTACTCGCAGACGGAAGATAAAAGGCAAGTTTGAAGATAAATAGAAGATTTCCGCAGAAGAAAAGGAAGGATCGACAGATATGGAAAGTTCCTGAAATATTCGGTTTCGAGCAAAATGGAAAGAATAAAACCGCCTAAGGAGGAGTATATAAGGAGGAGGCATAGGGCAGAAGCTGGGGGACGAATTTCAGAGCTCTCATCTGAGACTTTTACAACTTTTCTACACTTAGAATTTTCCGCACTTAGAAACTTAGGCTTTTTCTCGTCAAGTTCGGTTTCTGTGACTGGCGCTCAATTACTAGACGAACTCGCCCAGGCAGTTCGATCTCTTGTCCAGCTCTATCAACTGAACTACGTTCGACTTGATCCCCGAAAGGGGTACGTAGGCAGCCTTTCATAAGGTTCAGTCCGAAATCATTCAAACCTTTTTTCCTATCTTTTTCCGTTTTTCGTTATCAAGCTGCGACTAGACTAGATCTAGGGTTTTATGTTTATAACTCGCTGATGGCCCCTGCGGCCAAAGCCTTTGTAATTCCTTGTAATGATCGCAACGCTCTTACGCGAATCGGAAATAAGATCGACTTTCTTTATAAACTCGTTTTATTATGTTTTTCATATTTTTCCGCATTTATTTGGTTACTTGTCGTTGGCTTTCGCAGAGATCCGGTTCCTCTGGAAAATTAGGGTTTTCCCAAATTTCCTTATTTAACGGAAATCGACAAGTGTGAATTTCGGTTCCCACAGTTTGGCGCTAGAAGGAGGGGGGGTCGGATTACTCTTACTCATAGCCGCAAAACGCTTGATCAAAACGATGTCTGGATGTATGAAAGACAAAGTCCCAACTCGCGAAAAGAGGCTGGTAAAACAACTCTAGCAGCGACTGCTCCTACAGCCAACGCTTGCGCAAACGCTGGAGTACTCAACAAAATCGAAAACCTAATCGCGACTCTTCGCCACGGGAAGAGCAACAAAACGAGCTCACGATTTCTATCTCAGATCACTAAGGGCAACGATAAAATCTATCAAACCCCATAGTGTTTTTTCTTATTTCCGAGTTTGACATATCTCACG
>CAKOAT010680709.1:23763-73093 GCA_932364175.1 Eruca vesicaria subsp. sativa | reverse complement strand
ACATTGCCTAATCTATACGATTTATTCGAGATTTCTCGTTAAAATCATAAAAAACTCGTTTTAAATAAAAAACGTCGAGAGAATCGTAAAAAACGGCATCGGATCAGGAAACGGTCTCGTTAAAGTCGTAAAACGGTTTTTATCGTAAAACGGCCCGAAAGGTCCTAAAACACGATAAAAACCCATCTCGCGACGTTAATGAAATCAAACCCCAAGATACGATAACGCTTTGACGGTTTACTCACAGACGGAAGATAAAAGGCAAGTTTGAAGATAAATAGAAGATTTCCGCAGAAGAAAAGGAAGGATCGACAGATATGGAAAGTTCCCGAAATATTTGGTTTCGAGCAAAATAGAAAGACTAAAACCGCCTAAGGAGGAGTATATAAGGAGGAGGCATAGGGCAGAAGCTGGGGGACGAATTTCAGAGCTCTCATCTGAGACTTTTACAACTTTTCTACACTTAGAATTTTCCGCACTTAGAAACTTAGGCTTTTTCTCGACAAGTTCGGTTTCTATGACTAGCGCTCAATTACTAGACGAACTCGCCCAGGCAGTTCGATCTCTTCTCCAGCTCTATCAACTGAACTACGTTCGACTTGATCCCCGAAAGGGGTACGTAGGCAGCCTTTCATAAGGTTCAGTCCGAAATCATTCAAACCTTTTTTCCTATCTTTTTCCGTTTTTCGTTATCAAGCTGCGACTCGACTAGATCTAGGGTTTTATGTTTATAACTCGCTGATGGCCCCTGCGGCCAAAGCCTTTGTANATCGCAACGCTCTTACGCGAATCGGAAATAAGATCGACTTTCTTTATAAATTCGTTTTATTATGTTTTTCATATTTTTCCGCATTTATTTGGTTACTTGTCGTTGGCTTTCACAGAGATCCGGTTCCTCTGGAAAATTAGGGTTTTCCTAAGTTTCCTTATTTAACGGAAATCGACAAGTGTGAATTTCGGTTCCCACATTATACCTCTAGCACTTGTGAAGAACCCCTCCAGACTTCCATTTACATTCACTGAAAAAACTGCAGTTGAGATGCACATCCGAATCCAATGGATAAATTGGGGAGGAAGTCCCATGGCCTGCAGAACAGAGGTGATAAATGACCATTTGACCGTGTCAAATGCTTTGGATATGTCAAACTTTACTGCACACCTTCCTCTCTGTGTAGTCTTGTGATATCCGTTCACCAGTTCTGAAGCCAGTAGTACGTTCTCCAGGAGCAATCTTTCGGAGATAAATGCACACTGGTTTGCTTCCACCGCATCAGGAAAAATGACTTTAAGTCTGTTGGCCAAGACCTTGGATATGACTTTATACAGAAAGTTACAACATGCGATTGGACGGTAATCTTTCATTGTTTGAGCTGTTGTCGTCTTGGGTATTAAGGTAAGTATAGTTGCATTTACTCCAGAAGGCATGAAACCATATAGGAAAAAAGATTGCACAGCTACGATGAAGTCCTTTCCTATGACTGGCCATGCTGCAACAAAGAACTCTTTTGTGAATCCATCTGGGCCAGAAACCTTATCATTTGGTAGTTCGTGTAGGGCTTCCTGAATCTCTTTGACTGTAACATGCCCTACGAGTACAGCTGCCTCTGTACTAGAGCATCGATAAGTGAGTAATTCTCGAAGCGCCTCAACAGATACATCTTCTGTGGTAGAATCCTGACGTTGTAAGAACTCTTGAAAATAGGAGACTGCTTCTTTTTTGATGTCCTGTTGTGAAGTGAGTACTTCTCCCTGCTCATTCACCAGACTTCTAATCATGTTCCTGGCTGCCCGAGTCTGAACTACTGAATGAAAAAACCTTGTGTTATTGTCTCCTACTTGTAGCCAGTGTACACAGGATTTTTGTTTGTAAAAATTCTCCTCAATACGAGCCAGTTTAGTCCATCGTTCCGGTGCCGCTGCTGCCTGCGCAAAATTTTGAGGACTTGGATCATGAAGCACTTTATTTTGACATTCACACAACTCCTCATAAGCCTGTTTAGTTCTAGCTGGCAAGTCTCCATAGTGAGTTCTGTTACAGATTGCGAAGCGGCTGCTTGAATTGCTTTAACGTCCTATGAAAGTGTGATAAAGCTATTCTGGAGTTTATAAGAGGTTCATCCAGGTCCCACACTTCCTTGGTAGTAGGTAAGAAATCCGGATGTTCAGCAAAGTAATTAAAATACCGAAAAGGCTTCCTAGCTTCGTTAGTAGCTCCTGTAGCTCGAATAAGACACCTAGCATGATCTGAAATTCCACCAGCGTCGAAGTGAGCATTAGTGTGGGGGTAGCAGGTCATCCATTCACTGTTTACAAGCGCCCTGTCCAGTTTTTTCCCAATAGGATCATCTGCTCTCCTATTCCACCATGTAAATAACGCTCTTGTATAAGGTAGGTCCGTGACTGCACAATCCGTAATTGCTTCCTAAAATTGGTGCATACCCATATGATCAGTAGGATAATCCAGTGCTCTAGATTGCTCACTAGATGCTAATGTTTCATTGAAATCGCCAATAATTATCCAGGGTAGGTGCAAGTGATCGTAAGCAGCCCGAGTTCCTCTTAGCTCCTCCCATAGCCGAACTCTTTCCGAAGCAGTGTTGAAGGCATAAACTGCATAACATATAAATTTCTCACCCATCCTAGGAATCTGAATAGCACAAGTTATAACCTGCGCACTAATATGTAATCTCGTAACCACCACACTAGCATCCCAACAAAACCATATTCTACCTAAGTGGTGGTAAGCATAGTTTGTTAGGGAGCTCCAACAAGGCATGGCTGCAGTCATACACTTTTGATGATTGTTCTCTTGAACCCTTGTTTCTACTAAACATCCAAAAACAGGCTTCTACTTTTGTATCCAAGATCGCAGTGTTCTATGCTTGCATGGCATGTTGAAGCCACGTATATTCCAAGCGAAGAAAGTTGTCATGACTTCCTTGCAGAAGTTTTTTTGTACATTCCTTGCTTACCAGCCATCAACAGATCTTTAGCACGAGCAGCTGTGCTTCGAGTACCTTTCTGAGAGGAGGCAGCCCCAACGCGCTTGCCTCTATGAGGTGTTTGCGGTCGATGAATCTTCTTTCCCTCTGCCTTGTCATCTAAAATCTCTCCATCCTCAATTTCTTTCCCTGTTTCTTTAGACTCCATTCCTCCTCTTCATCAATTTCCATTAGGGGGCTGAAGCGGGAAGGTGATACAACAATCCCCTCCCTTTCCTTAAAACCTGCATCAGTAACCTCTTCTCCCTGCACTCCACCATGAAATGTTTCCCAATTTCCCACCACATTTGCTTGAAAGCCCTCCGTAGCAGGGTCAGAAAGAGGTACCCCTTGACTACCAGTCGAGTCTCCATCCCCTTCTGCAGGAAGAGCTCGAGGTATAAACGTTTCCAAGTCCTGAATCAGATCTTTGATTACATTCCCGTTCACTTCTGCAACCTTCTCTACTACTTGCGGCACAGGATTAAAAGTATTTGTCTTCCCGTTATCGACACTCTTGTGTAATATTTTGACTTCTTTTCTGACGCAGCCCTGGCCTTTATGTCCCCATCGACGACATATGTTACATCGTGGGGGAAGCCATGGAAACGAGACTTCAACTTCGTGCTTACTTCCTTCAATGTCATTGTAAAAGATCTTCTCTACTAGTGGTTTTTTCATATTAACTTCTACCAACGCACGAGCTACATCCAATCTAACGCATATCTCAGTGTGTGGATGGAGCTTTACAAATCGTCCAATTGCTCTGGCCAAATACTTCAGACCCTTATGCGAGTAAAGATTATTGGGGACACCCTTGAGGTTGACCCACAATGGCATAGCTGAGAGGTCAGGAGGGTTCATAGCCGACTCTGGAGACCACTCATTTACCACCAATGGAACATCTGCAATGTGCCAATACTTCCTCTGTAGCACTCACGATCTCATCTGAACGTCGATCTTTGATCCTGCTCGTGGAGTAGACCAAATTCGATTGACAATTGCGTGAATCGTTCCCACATGTGGGGCGTCGCCAATGAAATATACCACCACATAACTCTTCCAAAGAAGCTCTGCCTCATCAAAAATCTCTGTTGGAATCTGAATAGACGCAACTCCATCTATCACCTCCACCCCCACGTCACGATCGTCTCCTACCTTCTGGTTCTTTCTCCAGGGACTCTTCTGATTAGACTCCAAGCCCTCACCTTGCGCTTTCCCCAACTCTTCATCACGAGTTGATACTGCAGCAACCGTCACAGCCTTTGAATCGTGATTTACTGTTACAGTACCTTCGATCCCATATTCCACTGTCCCTACTGGTGGAGTGGGAGCGTCTTTATCGCTGGAATTTTCGCCGTCGCCATCGCCCATTAGGGTTACCATCGCTGTATGGTTAGTTTTTTAAAAAATAATTAGATTAAGTTAGTTATAAAAGTTCTTCAATGCTTACAACTTTGTCGTTGGGCCTTTTTCCCACAGAATTAGATTAAGTTAGTTATAAGTTCTTCAATGCTTTTCCCATCTAGATCTTTAAATCACTAAATTTGTGTTATTTTCTATTTTAAGTATGATTTATAAAGTAATTTGTATATTGTTTATTTATCTATATTTATTGATTGATATAATTACGAGTTATTTTGATATGTTTGAAAAAATGTGGGTACTAGAAATAAATGCAAAAGGTTTGTATATAGTTAGATATTTTGATTTTTAAAAACATGTTAGCCAATGTAAAACCAAGCATATAACCCGAGTTTGATAAAATCTGGTTTGAACATATAACTGTATTTTAAAAACATTAGTAAGGTTTAATTAAAAAGTATAGATAATTTTCTTAATATGGAAACTAGGAACGTAAAACTAAATAGTAACTAAAATCTTAAGAATTTAAGATATATATATATAAATGGTATAAGGTATTAAATGTTGCAATACGGTTAGTTTATATTTCTGATAAAATAATTAACTAATTTATGCATAAACGTAGAAGTGACATAGTTTGTAAATAGTTTTAAAAGTAATGGCTGAATCCTAATAGCGATTCTACTTTAATTGTATATATATATTAAAATTGAAATACATTTTGGAATTGTTTGGAAACATGGATAATAATATAAATGAGAATTGTTTGAAAAACATGGATAACAATATAAAAAAGAAGTATAATGTCTTACTAGTAATTTCATTAGTACTAGAAGTTTTTCTATGTCATGCGAAAAATAATAATTTTAAATAAAATGTTTTTTACAACAATATTTTTTTCTCTAAAACTTCGTTTAAATTTTGACATTATTTTATATTTTCATTTTACCGGTTCGCAAAATGCTTAAATGTATTTTGTATTTTTTATTTTATTTAACTCTTTCTGACTTATTTTATTTAGTTTTCAACAGATTTAAAATTATATTTTATAAAAAAATACTTTGTAGTTATATTATATTGTATTATATTTAAAGATCATATAACTTTAAAATAAATTATTTATTCCTTATTTTAAATATTTTTTTATATATAAATGTATATATTCTAATAAATTTTGGAGTTTTGTTTGTTTTGTTAAAATATGTTAAACTGATAAACATTAATATGTTAATTAACCTAATAAAATGAGAAACGTTTTCAAAATATTAAAGAAAATTTAATCATTTATGTATCAAATTTTTTTATTTGATTAGTTTTTTTTAATTTTGATGATATCTATATATATATTTATTTATTTATACAAAATATGATATATATATATATATATATATTGATATAAATATTTGTAATTATATTTAGTGTATTCTTATTAATGCGCTCTATATATTTTTTATATTAATGATGTTATATGAATTATTAGTTATTATAATATATTTCAAAAATCATTCTAAATATATATTTATATAGAAAATTTACTTTAATGATGATATTAAGAATTATTAGTCATCACCAAAATAAAAAACTTACGTAAAAATAGAAATATTAGTAAATAAAATTATATATATTCCAATTAGGTTAATGCCATGTCATATTTTATAAAGGACATGTCATCTTTTTGTTGAATGAATATGGTGATGATACATATGAAAATCAATTCACAAATAATGTTTAGGGAATAATTACATTAGTTTTTTTCCATATTCACTCAGTTTAATATTTTATTAATTATTGATATCACTCAAATTACCTTAAGGAGTGATTTTACTCTTTTCAAAAGAAGTCAAATTGTATTACTTAGGGATCAAATCCACAGAGAGCAGGGCCACACAATAGACTATAGAAATCAAGGTTAAGCTAGGTAAATAGTTTATAAAATAGTAAATAAAATCAATGTGAACAAGGTAGTTGTTCGATTGGTTGAGTTTGTAAGCAATAACGAGAATAGCTAGACCTAGGGATTTATCAATCAAGAGATTCAAAACTACAATTCAAGATGCTAATAGCTTATAGATTCATTCTAGAACTCGATTTAAGTAAGTAAGTAATCCATCTATCAATGCAATTACTAATCAGATGTCTAAGTCCTTGTTCCAGCTTTCGCATGCGAACAAGAAACGAGTATCGATCGATGCTATGACCTGGGCGTCGATCGATATCACCTCAGACAAGCATTAACAAACTAATCGATTATGTTCTACTAGATTCCTAAACCAATTCTCATATATGCCTAAGTATCTAATCCAGCAGGATTCGGGTTCCGTTAATTGACTGCACTCTAGTGCATCTCAATTGTCCTGTGATTCTAGGTTCAAGCAATCAGTGACACTTTCATGATATCCTAATTACTCCAGATCCTAGTATTACAACTCACCCTTGTGTAGAGATCTATAGAAATTCTAGCAACCCTAATTGATATTCAGTTTAACATTAAGCTCATGAAATCCCTAAACCTACAAGGTGAACTACTCAGACATGATATAAGAAACACAAATCATAGTCTGAATAGTAATAGAATAAGAGATTAAAGATAATTCCAATGGATTTCCAATCAATATCTGAAGGATATTTGATCTTCTCTCCAACTCTCTAACTAAGAACAATGAAAACAAAAGATGCAAAAGAAAGCGTAGCCATCAACAATGGCTTGCAAATAACATAAATAGGGTTTCTGGTCGTCAAGGGTATTTTGGTAACTTTGTGGTATCTTCTGGGCTTTAGTCGGTAATGAAATATACTCGGCCCGCATTCTGGCATCCATATCGATCGATATGAAGGTTTTCCCATCGATCGATATACATTCCTCTTCTCGACAGCCTTCTCTCGTGAGGCAGACTAACCACGCTTCAGTAAAACGAGCATACCTTCTTATCTAACCGTTGGATTGACCCCAAACCAGTGGCATTGGAAAGATAACTCAAATCTATATGTTGTGTTAAAAGATCGGCTCAATCGCACAATGGGAAGGTCTCCATCCAGATCTAAAAATCGGATGCGTCTACGCAGTTCTGCACTTAAAGGCTCCAAAAGACACCAAAATCACCATATTTCTCCAGAACGTACCTGAACCTGTAAATACTCTAAATAGACTCTCTATTGTAGTAAATATATGTGAAAACACCTATAAACCGTGGCTAAAAATGGGTAAAATCCATGGTCGATCAACTCCCCCAGATTTACCCTTTTGCTTGTCCTCAAGCAAAACAAACAGGCAGTCTCTCTGAAAGAGGTTTGAAAACGGCAGGGTCTCAAAAGATTTTAAAAACTCAGTCACCATCTCTCTAGTAGTTCAAACCAAATAATAAACATCCTAACCTTAGAAGCACATTATACAGTATCCTAGTATAGCAACCAAATTTACCTAGTCAACAACTCAACAGATACTGTCTGACAATCCCCTCTACTAACCTCATTTCTTACATAAAATAAAAATGCAGGCTTTACCCTGGGAATATCGATTAAAGAATACATGGATTCAACTCAAGTAAGTTTCTGAGTAAATAGGCAGTCTTATTCTGGTTTCTTTTCTCCCTATATCTCCCTTCTCTGAATCCCAAATTTTTCTTTTTTCTTTTATATCAATCCCAATGAACAAAAAATGTTCATCTTATTGATCTTTCTACTCTTTGTAGCTTTTTCTGGCATAGTGTAGGCGAATAGTGGGGTCATGGGTAATGTACCTCTCCCTCGCTTCCACAATGTGTGATCATTCCTTTGAATTAGAATAGTGGGTTCATGGGTAATGTACCTCTCCCTCTGCCTCTCAGGAAATCATCTCAATCTTTTATATATTTTTTTATGGGATGCCAAAGGAATGAGAGAAGGAAACCAAAAAATTTACAGACTTATACCTTCCAGACTTGCAGGAGGATTCCGATCCCTTGTATACCGATCCCCAAGACAAGCAAATCAAGTCAATATTAGAGGTCAGCTTTGGTTCCTTCAAAGATTCTCAACAAGTGCAAACATAGTTGATAGGTTGATCCACTTTAGTATCTCTAGTACTTCTGCAATCAATAAATCTAAGACTGGTCTAAAGAGTGGTTAGATGACAAGTAATAAATCAAAATAGATCATCATCTAATTCTTGACTCAATAAAATTTTTTTGAAAACATTTAAAATAAGACTCATAAAATAGATAAACGTTAGTAATCCCCCCAGACTTAAACTACATTATCCCCAGTGTAAAACAATCGGTGGTAAGGTGAAAATCATAAAGCAGAAGTACGAAATTTAACAAGTAAGAACGATATACCTGACTGGATTAAGTATCGATCGATGAAAAAGAATTACCATCGATCGATGTAAGTGATGTACTGTCGATCGATATCGACTGTTTCTCGTCGGTCGATTATCATGGTAATCATCTACTCAGGTCTGCTTTTCTAAATATCTAACTAAACACACAATATTAGTAGAACCTCCCCCAGACTTAAATAACACTTTGACCAATGTTATACAGCCTAAGATTGGTGAGACAATAAAACATAAGGAAAATATTTAACAAATAAAGACTGTATACCCGCTTTGATGTGAGTATCGATCAACACAGTTAAGTGGCGATCGATATTCTTGATGCTTTGTCGATCGATGCTAGCTAGTCAGCGTCGATTCTTATGCAAACTCATATTCCTTGAATCTTTTTCCTAATACTTGACATAAATAAAACACTAACACTCTAAAAGTTAATGATAGATAACCGATAAAACCAAAAGTTTTTTTTTCCGATGAACAGTGCTCTGCTACAATACGCTGCTACAGTAATCCTGCTACAGTATCGATCGATTTACTTGCTACAGTGTCGCTCGATTTTTCTCTACAGAATCGCTCGATGTGCGTGCTAGAGTGCGTTGCTACAGTACCGTCGTTACTATTCATCATTTTTTTTACCTAAAATCTTTAGAAAACAAAATATCAGTAATAAATGAAAATAAAACCATGTTTAAAATTACCTAACAGTGGGTTGCCTCCCACTTAGCGCTTATTTTTAGTCATTAGCTTGACTTATGGAGATCTGATTCAGTCCGGGTGAAGATGTGAACTTGCTCTAGAACAAGTCTCAGTGTCTCTCTTCCTCATTCTGTTGATGTAGTTGGTAAAAGCTCTGGCAAATACTTCTCCTTTATCTCTCAGCTCTGGATCACATAGCACTCTAACCTTTTCTTCTTCTTCTTCCTACTCCTTGTCCTTCCCCCAGACTTAGACTTTTCAGTCTCGGTCTTTTCTGAAATACAGAGGGTGTCGATCGATGTTAAATGCTGCTTGTCGATCGATGATGAAGGCTTAGTGTCGATCGATTCTGAAGGTTGCTTGTCGACCGATGCTGTATGGTGATTGTCGATCGATTTGATTCTGGCTTTGCTGACTCGCGGTTTGAACCATCTTTAGGTGCTGGATCTTCAAACATCTCTACACATGAAATAAACTTCTCATCGGTCTTCTTTTCCAAAGGATCATAGAAGACAGTTTCATCAACATTAGTCAGGAACATCATGTTCTTCTTAAGATCACAAACTGCTCCCACTATAGCCATGAAGGCTCTTCCAAAGAGAAGCGGATTTGTTGTGCCTGGTTTAATCTCCATGACATGAAAGTCCACTGGAACAGTGCAGTCCCCTATCTCCACATTAACATTCCTGATGATGCCTGCTGAATCAACTCTGGAGCTGTCTGCGAAAATGAAACTATCTTTAGAAGGTTCCACCTTTAATCCTAGTACTTCAGCAGTGTCTATTGCCATGATGCTGACTGCAGATCCAGTATCGCAGAGAGCGGTTGGCAAATCATGGTTATGTATACAGCATGGAATCAGGAACTTCCCTGGATCTTGCTCCTTCTTCAGAGTTCTATTAGGTTTACGACATACCTTGTTGAATAGCAGCTCAATGTGCTTATCTGTCTCTCTGCTTTCTCTGAAGAAATTACCAAGTTTGTACTTATAGTAGGCCTCCTCGAAAGACATATCCTTAGGAACCCTCTTCACCCTCTTGTGGAATCCATCAAGTTTCACTTTGTTAATTTCTCTCCTGAGGTGCTTGGGAATATAGAGTTTCCTAAATTTCACTCTCATCTCAACTGGAATCTCATCTTTCGTTACCGGACTTTCTATGGCAGTTTCGTATCCGTCCCATTGGTGTCGTTTGATACCTGGTGTATGTCGTCGATCGACATTCTCAACAAAAGAGGTTTCAACTAGGGTTGATTTCCCTTGCTTTGGTGCTTCTGCAGATTTCTGATTCATCTCCTCTCTTGTGTTAAAGAAAACTGGAGTCTGAGATGGGTTTCGAGTTACCTTCAAACGGTGTGCACTAAGATCGGGTAAACTAACTCGACATGGCCTCTGCAGATGTCGATCGATGTTCTGCTTCTCCTGTCGATCGATGTTCTGCTTCTCCTGTTGATCGATGTTCTGCTTCTCCTGTTAATCGATGTTACCTTGTTGTTGTCGATCGACGGCAGCTGTTGTAACTCGAAGTAGGGTGGGAGGATGTGGGTGTTGAGCGGTAAAGTCGGACTGGTTTTGAATTCCAACAAACTTATCTGATCCCAAAAGTGGTGTCGATCGATGCATAGCTGATTGTGTCGGTCGACGTTCAGGTGATGATGTCGAACGATTCTCGGGTGTTGGTGTCGGTCGACACCAGTACGAGCTGCCTATAGACATAGAGCTTTCGACTTGAAAAGCATCTTCTTACAGCTTCTCCTGCTTAAGTATTTCTTCAAATCCATTATCTAGGATGTCATCAACCTGTTGCCTCTCACTTTCCACAGCTTTCATTTTGACCAAAGCTTCTTGCTTCACAGCTTCTACAGTATGATAAACTTGGGTCTGTAGCCTCTTAACATGGCTATCTAAGGTTTCCAACCTTCCATTCAAATCTTTGCAGAGAAAATCCAATTTCAGATTCAAATGCTCAGTCACCTCTTGCTGTTCTTTCAAGAGCTTCTCTAGCATGAATTCTATCTCATCCTCAGCCTGGTATGTAGCGTGTTGTACCCATGAGACTTCATGTACAGAATCAATCTCAGCCTCAACAGTCTTGTCACTATCCTTTGCAGCTGATTTTACCCTGTGTATATCCAGATTTTTGACACTGTTGCTAGGCACCATGTTCTCAATCAGCCTCTTAGCTTCCTCTATGGTCCTTGTCTCAAAGCTTCCTTCGCTTGCAGTATCCATCATAACACCGTAGCTTACATCAACGCCCCTGTGGAACTTCTTTAATAACTGAATCTGCGTAAAACCATGATGTGGACAATCCTTTTGGTATCCCATAAACCTCTCCCAAGAGCTTCTGAAAGCTTCTGTAGGTCCTTGAGAGAATGTCCAAATCTTATCTCTTATCTCTTCAGCCCTTGCATCATCGAAGAATTCATTAATGAATGCATTCCTGACATCATTCCATGTAGTGAGAGATCCTGGTCGTAGACGCCTCAGCAAACATTTAGCATCCCCAGAAAGTGAAAAAATGAACAACTTGCAGATGATGTAGTCTTTTGTTGCTTCATTCTTCTGGATTGCAGACATATAGCTTTCTAGTGTCTCAATATGGTCCATGAGATTTTCATGAGGCAGACCGCAATAAGGGTGCTCACGCACATGAATGAAGTGTTTGGGGTGTATTTGAAATTCCGGGACTTCCAGAGGTACTCGGATAGCAGACATGTTGGTGTATAACTCTCCAGGCCTGAACGATTCTGCTAGCGTTCTCTTGCGAGAAACTCTAGCATCCTTAGTGGTAGCAGATGGCTCAAGGATTGCAGTTCCTTCTCCATCTATCTTCTGACCTGCTGCATTACACAGATGACCTTCCTGGTCATGCAGGTCTCCATTCTCATCTCGTACAAGGGTATATCGTCGCAACCATGTCTTGCCGCTCAGTATCGATCAATCTTCGAGGTGAAGTATCGATCGATGTTGGGTGGGAAATGTCATTCGACAGAAGGGTAGCTTCGGTCGATGTGGGTGGGCGAGTATCGGTCGATGAAGACGGTGTCTCGGTCGACTGTGGTTGGCGAGTATCGGTCGATGTAGTAGTGTTGTTATCGATCGATAGGGAACATTTTTCTTTGCGGATCGAACGCTCCAATCTTGTAGGATCTGAGATGAAAAGTAATTCCTCCTTGCTTCTTCTGGTACTGATAGGCATGTATGTACCTGAAAGACAAGAAACAAAAATTTCAGTAAGTAACTATAACAGTAAATTAAAGGGAAAATAGCATAAAAAACCTTCGAAGTGGCACTCACTAGCACTTTAAACCTTGAACTTATTTAACTAGCATATTGAACATTCAACTTGACATTTGTATCACAAAAAACCTTCAACTTGGCTTACTTGTTCGTCAAGTTTAAATTAACACTTGTTAACCTACAATAGTAGGTCACATGTTGTTGTTTTTTTGTTTTTTTAATTAATAAATATAATTAACAATAAAAAACTAAATAAAATTAGAAAATTACAGAAAAAAATCTAAAACTGAATTTAATAAAACCAAAAATATCTTCGTAAAAATTTAATTTTTTTAACGTATAAGTTTTCAAAAATATTTGTTTTAAAGTACAGAAAAATTCAAAAATCTTAAATTAAAAAAAAAAATCAAAATATTTTCTTAAGAATTTACAAATGTTTTATTCTTATTCTAAATGAAATTTTGTAATATATGAGTGTATATTTTTATAAACTATATCAATACTATTAAAAGGGAATGAGTCTTAAAAAATCTATCTAAGAAAGTTGTTTAGACCTTATTTTTTTAATATTTTGGTCTTCCCCTTTATTTTCTCTAACCATACAACATTATTATTAATGGTCATATTAATAGCAACTAAATCAATTTTATTATCCCCATAATTATATTAATGTATCTTACTAATAATTTAATACCTTGATAGATTTTTTTATTTATTTTGTTAATAAAAAAAGACAACTATATGATGATTTCGATATGAACATTTTAACTCTTAATACAATTTTTTCAATATCGAAGATAACCTCTAACTCATATTTATTTGTATGTTATTATTATTAACTAAACAGTTAAAAAGCTTATAAGGCAAATGCTTTAAAATGTTATTCAAAAGTAAATAGTGTGGATATACCACTAGTAAAAGGAGCACTTTTCGTCATATCAGAATTAATAATAAGGTTTTGTAAGTTTTAAATGTTTAATATTGTTGATATCTTTAACGATGATAATTTCTTATACAAAAATAACAATGATTTTGACACTATTGTCATTAGCGATATAACCAAATATGTTATTATTAATAATGATATGACAAAGAGTGTTCAAGTTAATGGTGATAATGTTTAAAATTATTTATTTATTTTTGTGAGAAAAATTAATAGTTTTAGATGATTTTTTTTTAAAAAAGTTTTTAATTTGCAAAATTTTCAATTTAAAATTTTTTTAAGAGAATATTTTTGATTTTTCTTAATTCTATTTTAGATTTTTTCTGTAATTTTCTAATTTTATTTAGGGTTTTTCTTATTAATTGCAATTACTAATTAATAAAAACAAAAAAAAAAACAACATGTGACCTACTATTGTAGGTTAACAAATCACAGTTTTAACTTGACGAACAAGTAAGCCAAGTTGAAGGTTTTTTGTGATACAAATGTCAAGTTGAATGTTCAATATGCTAGTTAAATAAGTTCGAGGTTTAAAGTGCTAGTGAGTGTCACTTTGAAGGTTTTTTATGCTATTTTCCCGTAAATTAAACCTAGACTAAACCTATTAATCAAGTCTAATGGCGAATCCTTGCTCCCCGGCAGCGGCGCCAAATTTGATATCACTCAAATTACCCTAAGGAGTGATTTTACTCTCATCAAAAGAGGTCAAATTGTAGTACTTAGGGATCAAATCCACAGAGAGCAGGGGCACACAATAGACTATAAAAATTCAAGGTTAAGCTAGGTAAATAGTTGATAAAATAGTAACAAAAGCAATGTGAACAAGGTAGTTGTTCGATTGGTTGAGTTTGTAAGCAATAAGGAGAAATAGCTAGACCTAGGGATTTATCAATCAAGAGATTCAAAACTACAATTCAAGATGCTAATAGCTTATAGATTCATTCTAGAACTCGATTTAAATAAGTAAGCAATCCATCTATCAATGCAATTACTAATCAGATGTCTAAGTCCTTGTTCCAGCTTTCGCATGCGAACAAGAAAGGAGTATCGATCGATGCTATGGCCTGAGCGTCGATCGATATTACCTCAGACAAGCATTAACGACCTAATCGATTATGTTCAACTAGATTCCTAGACCAATTCTCATATATGCCTAAGTATCTAATCCAGCAGGATTCGGGCTCCGTTAATTGACTGCACTCTAGTGCATCTCAGTTGTCCTATGATTCTAGGTTCAAGCAATCAGTCACACTTTCATGATATCCTAATTACTCCAGATCCTAGTATTACAAATCACCCTGGTGTAGAGATCTATTGATATTCTAGCAACACTAATTGATATTCAGTTTAACATTAAGCTCATGAAATCCCTAAACCTAACAAGGTGAACTACTTAGACATGATAGAAGAAACACAAATCATAGTCTGAATAATAATAGAATAAGAGATTAAAGATAATTCCAATGGAGTTCCAATCAATCTCTGAAGGAGATTTGATCTTCTCTCCAACTCTCTACCTAAGAACAATGAAAACAAAATATGCAAAAGAAAGCGTAGCCGTCAACAATGGCTTGCAAATAACATAAATAGGGTTTCTGGTCGTCAAGGGTATTTTGGTAATTTTGTAGATCTTCTGGGCTTCAGTCGGTAATGAAATATACTCGGCCCGCATTCTGGCATCCATATCGATCGATATGAAGGTTTTCCCATCGATCGATATACATTCCTCTTCTCGACCGCCTTCTCTCGCGAGGCAAACTGACCACGCTTCAGTAAAACTGGCATAACTTCTGATCTAACCGTTGGATTAACCCCAAACCGGTGGCATTGGAAAGCTAACTAAAATATCTATCTTATGTCAAACGATCAGCTATATCGCACCATGGGAATTTCTCCATCTAGATCTAAACATCTGACGCGTTTGCGCAGTTCTGCACTTAAATGCTCCAAAAGACACCAAAATCACCATATATCTCCAGAACGTACCTGAACCTGTAAATACTCTAAATAGACTCTATATTGTAGTAAATATATGTGAAAACATCTATAAATCATGGTTAAAAATGGGTAAAATCCATGGTCGATCTATTATATTACCTTAACAATACATAACTTCATTTAATTATATTACCACAATAATAATAGTGCTTATTTTTATTAATTAGTTTTTAACATTAACTTTGTGTCAATTAGAAAATAAAAATGTAAAATACCTGGGTTTTGCGTATGGTTGCACGTTTGGCTAGTTTATTTTATTAAACTTTTTTCATATTTTAGTTTCAATCAGTGGAAAATTACGTAGCCAAAAACAATATTCAAAGACATGTTTGTGAATAAAATAATAAATTAAATCTAAATGATAAAAATGTATTATATTTATTGTCATTTAATTTTTCACTCCATTTAATTATTTTACTAAATAAAAAACTCCTATTACATTTAATTTAGTTAAACACATTGAAAGAGTATTTTTTTATCAGTTTATAAAATCAGTTAGGCATGAACAGTATGTATGGGTTGTTCATTTCGGATATCGTTTTTTTTTTGAAACTAGGCTCCGCTTGAATATTATAAATCTATGTATAGGTTTTGAGTTGGATCCTTCTGGATGAGTTCGGTTCTGATGTATATGAACCTAAAAATATCTAAATAACAAATGTATTTGAAACGGGTTCAGATATTTGTATCAAAAATAATCATATTACTAGATTCGGTTCAAATTTTTTGAATACAAATAATTATTTATGTCACATATACAGTATATAACACTAATTAGGAAAAACATATATCAATATATAAAAATGTAAGAACCAATATCCGCACGGGTGCGCAGATCAATCTTTAGTATATATTATACCAATAGACTACAGAACTTGATGTCATTGATGATTAAAGAACGTCCAAAGATTTTTGTTGGTCACAAAAAAGAAGAAGCATAACTTATTAGTTAAAACTCAGATACTTATACAAATACCACGATCATATCATCCCTTGGAACTAAAACACGATAGAAACCCCGGTTTGGACAAAAGAATCTCATCAGTCTTCCTTCTCACTGAATTCTCATCTAGTCCTTCTCCACACACGATAAGTACGCTGTTTGAACCGAGTTCGGTCGTGTAACAGTAAAGAGAATGACAAGACTCGTTGGTGGGTTATTTCAAAGATGTTTTACTATTTATGAGTGGAAGAGTAAGTTTATTGATGAGAGAGTTGATGTACAAATAAGAACACAAATGAGACAAGACGGCGTTGCTTGGAGAGCTTAGCCGTGAAAGTACAATTCGGAGAGATACAAAGAGGTAAAACCCTAATTCTAGCCGCCTTGTAAGTGACTGCTCAATTTCGGATCCCCTTCTCGTTGCCTCCTCCTCTCCCTTTATAGTGTGCTCTCCTCCTTCTTAATGACCTAGGTCAATGTCCCTTAAGAGGCCTCTCACCAATGGGCTTTCTGGTCGGCCCATTGGAGCGTCCATTGTTCGGCTACTTATCGTTTAGTCGCGGGTTAGTTGAGATTGAGCTGAGCCGAGACGCGATCAGCTGTTGGGCCAGCTTGGGTCGCTCATAAGTGGGCTGCTCCTGTTATTCGGTGGGCCTTGAAGGATGGGGCAGTCCACCTCCTACAGTCAGTCCCCCAGTTCGTAGTCGAGTTACACGGTAGGTCGGTAACGGATTTTAGTATATCGGGTTCATTGAATAACAGAGTCAGAAAACAGAGATTACTTTGGGTGCGGCTGCCGAGACGAGCACTCGAATAGTCGATGGGATCGCCCGTTTGCGCGTCTTGACTTGGTAGATGAGTTGGTTGCTCGTCAACTTATCTCGACTTGACAGTCGAGTCGTTTAATCGAATTGATTTGGTAGACGAGACAAGAACTCGACAAGTCGATGGAATCATTCATTCGTTGGCTCGCCTCGACTTGGTACCCGAGTTGCCTGCTCGTCGGCTTATCTCACTTAGACAATCGAGTCGTTTACTCGTCGTTCGGGCGAAACAAACTGATGCCGCGGGAATATGAATAGTCGTGTGTAAATGGGAATTTTGACAGACTTCGGCCCATTAATATGTGAAGAGTCACGAGCAGTTGAGGCCCAACTAAGCTTTAATAGACCTAATTATGACCCTGGGAATCGTGCCTCTCCACCGCTATATATATCCTTCGTCATTTCGTCTTCTCTATTTTCTTCGCCACTACAGGTATATTCTCTCTTCCTTCTCTCTACTTTCTCTTTCTAGGTTGCTGTACAATATATACATATACTCCATCGGTAAAAATTTGCCCACGAAGAAGACTAACGCGAGAGGAGAACGGGAAAAATCGCGACTGCTTCGAGTCCTACCAGGGACGAGACGACCAACGAACCCTTGGAGGATTTCGACTTAGTGCATCGGAATGCACTAACGGATGTGGAAGGTCTTAGCTTGTCGCAACGACTCTTACTCGTAGACAGCGAGAGAGAGCTTAGAGGTGAGGGTGCAAGGAATGCTGCGGCGGAGATGTTGAACGATCCCGGATCGGACAGCCTCAACCGTCGCGACTTAGGACGTCGCGAGCAAATTCCAACCGATCTCGGCGAGCAAACTCTAATCGGTCAGGGTCTGTTTGGTATGAATCTGATAATGTGAGGCGAGTAAAGGAAGAAGCTCTCCCCCCTGCTCCGACTCGTCACTTGGGACGCGGAGTTTTTGAGAGAGGGTCTGCAGTTCCTCAGGAATTGCTGCGTCCTGCCAAGGTTGATGGCCAATCGTGGACGAACACATATAAGACGCAGGCGACCGTCGAGACGGTCGATAATTTTCTTATAGCTTGTGATGCCGTCGGCGTGTTTTATCTGATTACGAATGAAGAGCAGCGTCCATGGCCACCTCCAATTGGGTATCAATGCGTGTACGAGTCCTATTTCGGTGACCACACTAGGCTATGGTTTCCGATCCCTCTTCTGATAACCTCCTACGTTTCTCGCCGCCACTTGGCCATTAGCCAGATGGTGAATGGGTCGTACCGTATGGCGGTTGCATTGATGGTGATGGCCGCTGAGATCGGCATCTCTTTGTGTTGTTGGGCATTTGAAGAATTGACGGCCGTAACACCTTTCGATCACGGTCTCTACTCGGTGAAGAGGAGGACTAGTTACAACATAATCACCAGGCCATCCGATCAAGACTCCGGACTAGCAGCGTCGATATTTCTTCGTCAAATCTGACGAACATGCTTTTGTCGAACCTCAGGGAGAGGATTTTTGAACTTATTGGAATTGAAAAACTGGTAAATAGTTTTTTTCTTATTTTTGAATGTTAAGTGCAATCTAACCGTCTTCTCTCGTCTCGTGCAGTTAATCATCCGTTCTTCTCGTCGGGTGTTCCAAAGCAGTTTTACTCCAATGCTCGAGCTTTGGTTGAGCACGGTCGACAGCGGTGGCCCGATATAAACGAAGAAAGGATACGTCGAGTCTTAGATCGTATCGATCGGGGTAAGTACTTCCTCATCTCGCCTCGGTAGCTTCTTTCCAACAAGTTTCTTATTTCTGATAATTTGTGCAGGTGATTGGGATTCCAGGCTTCCGTGTCAAAATCGAAGGGGCAATCGAGTCTTTTCTCGAGGGAGGAGCAGCGAGTGATCAACGAAGCATTCGCGATGAAGGGGATTCCTGATCTTTCCAAAGCTATCAAGGCGAAGCGAGGAGAGTCCTCTCAAGGGGCCGGGTTGATGAATATAATCGACGGTTTTGACCTTGGAGGAGGAGAACCATCCGATCCGATCATCCCTTCCTCTGTCAGGAATGCTAGTGCAGAGACGTCTGATCTGGCGGGCGGAGGTTGGAAAAGGCCGCGGGTTGACGAGACCAAGAATTGGGCTTAAGGCTCAATGTGGTTGAAGGCGACCCGTCTACTGATCCTCTCGCTAAGAAGAAGAGGAAGAAGAAGAACAAGTCCAAATTTTCCGAGGATGCATCTGAATCAAGGGATGTTCCGCGCCTTCGAGATGAATCGGACGTTAGTCGATCTGCTGAAGGGGCCGGCAATGTGAATCGTGATCCCATACCGGAGAATCCGATTGGTGAGGATCCTCTGGCAGCACAGGATATCGTTCCTTCAAAAAGTTCGAAGAAGAAGAAGAAGGGAGAATCAAAGAAGAAGAAGAAAAGGAAGGAGAAGGTCGGCTTCGAGGTGGGGGTGCAAGTCTCCGCAGAAGCTAGTCACCAAGACGATCATATTCAGGCTTGGGACCCAAGGAGACTCTCATTCGATCAGTTATTCTTCCGGGACGCTTATTGGATATTGCTCGTCTCAGATAGGCGGTAAGTACTTCCCCTTTTTCTCTCGTAACAGCGCTTGTCTCGTCCGTTTCTGTAGCTTAAGTTGCACGTTCTCTTTGCTCACAGGCCGACAGTGGTGTGAAATCTTTGGTCGAGAAGTCTGATGCCGAGCTCAAGGCGACGTACGCCAGTCTCGGGAAAGCTCAGAACACCGTTGGTACTGAACGGAAGCGTTCTTCGGCGTTTGAGGCATTGCTTGAATAGGCTTAAACCACTAAGGCTGAGGTCATCAGTCAGTCGGAAGCCCGAGTGGAGGAGCTTGAGGATGTTTCCAACGAGCTAAAGGTGGTGAAAGACGCATCTGAGGAGCTTTAGAGGGAGAAAGCCAAACTCTAATCGGAGAAGGCTAAACTTATCAAGGAGAAGGAGGATGAGGAATTTCATCTGAGGGGATCTCGGCTTCTCGAGGTGACTCGAGAGCGCGCAAGGTTTCAAGCCGAGATGGCCAACAAAGCGAATGCTCGCTTCGAGCGAATAAATGCTCGCGAAGCAAAGTTGGAAGGGTATGATGAAGCGCGATACCTCTGGAGTCAAGATTTCAGAACGCGAAAGTGTTTAGAGATGCTTAAGGAGGAGGGGGAGGCCATTCTTCAAGAGAAGATAGACTCTTTTTTAAAGGAAGAGAAAACCTACAAGGTTGAGGCCGAGAGACTCTATCTCGGATCGCCCGAGCAAGGCGACTATTCCTTGTGTCCGCTTGTGCTGAACTCCAAGTATGTCAACGAGGGGCTTCTTTCCTTCATTGTAGCTGGCTATGACAAAGCTCCTGATGCTGACTTCGATCCGAATGGATCGAACCTGAATTCGCTCAACCCCGAAGTTGCTGCTCGGCTTTGTTCTCCTGTCCGCTCAAACCTCGTTGTGCGCATCTCCGATTCTTCTGAGGAATACGACATGGCCAGATCCAATGAGAAGGATCCGGAGGAGCATCAGAGCACAGGCTACCAGGGCACAAGTCGCCAAGCTTCGTCGACCAATGCTTCCCAAGTTCGAGAGAAGGATGCTCGCAACAATGGTGAAGATCCTGCAGTGTCCAAGGAGAAGTAATCTGTTGTAATATTTTTCCTTTTGTTTACTCCGCCTGTGGATTTCTTTCGGCTTTGACTGCTTAGTTTTGTGAAACTTGGCTTTTATTTTTGTTTTTCCTTAGTGGCATTTGTAGACTTTGGATTTCTGAATCGTACTCCTAGACGAGTATTCATCTCGTAACCTTCTTTTTTTATTTAAGGGGTTTATCAAAGTCTGTTAGTCTCTGAAGTAATCCCTGTTTAATCCAAAGTTTTATTTCGGTCGTTCACCCGAGATAGTAACTTATTATCCGAATTTGAGACCCGTTGTCTCGTTTACATCATGTTAGTTGGTTATGCATAACCTCGACTCGGCGATAATGTTGAGATTGTGTTTCGTTTAGGCCGACTGAGGTTTTCGAGTTGTCACGAAGTAATTTCGTAGAACTTAGGTCGTCCGATCCCTATTCTAGAAATTATCATGAAATCAAACTTGGTCGCCTCTTCATAAGTCGGAGTTGATCGCGACTGACGGGGCACGTCGAATGTGTGTCTGATCATGACATTTTTTGACGAAATTGTGCGAGTGCCGGTACGCGATCCGAGGTCCCTTCTCATGCGTTGGGGAGCTGGGGCGTGGGCATCACGATAAAATTTTGGTTGGAGTTGTAGCTGGACCGGTTAAGGATGCCTACGTACCCTGAAAGAGGTTCAAGCCGTCCGTAGTTTGGTTTTGCCGAGCAGAAGTGACCGTTGATGGTGCATCTACTCGGCGAGTAAAAGTGGCCGAAGAGCGCATTTACTCGATTTTTTTTATTATAGCTGGACCAGTTAAGGCTGCCTACGTACCCGTAGGATCAAGCCATTCGTAGTTCGATATGCCGAGTAGCCGACCTTGGAGGGTGTCTACTCGAGGAGCTAAAGTGACTGGAAGCCATTAGCTCGGATTTTTTTGTTTTTGAAAGGGATGTGCGAGGAGTTGCTCTTATAGTAGTGTCTCAGATGCATTGAGTTCCAAGCACGCGGAACCTGCTCACAGTTTGAATTCTCCAGGTGATAGACGCCAGCCTTAACGACTTTGATAATCTTGTATGGACCTTCCTAAATAGCACCAAGCTTTTCTGCGTTCGGTTCTTTTGTGTTGTCGAAGTCTTTGCGCAGCACTAAGTCCCCCAATTCCAGTGGTCGGGAACAAACTTTTCTGTTGTAATAGTTCTCGATCTGGTGGTGATAGTTTTGGATGCGAAGCAGAGCTTGGTCTCGTCTCTCCTCGATAGCATCTAGAGCATCAAGGAACATTTCACTGTTTAGTTTGATGTGTTCTGCATCATCGATCGTCGTAGACTAGTGACGTTTACTTCGGCTGGTGCCATGGCTTCGACTTCGTAAGCGAGAGAAAATGGGGTTACCATGGTGGCTCCTCGCGGCGTTGTCTGGTGCGACTAGAGGACTCCGTCTAGTTCGTCGGCCCATCAACCCTTCTTCAAGTCGAGTCTCTTCTTGATTCCGTCAATGATCTTTTTGTTTGAGGACTCGGCTTGGCCATTGCACTGTGGGTAGCGAGGAGTAGACATGTTCAATCGAATCCTCCATTTTTTGCAGAATTCGCGAAACTTTTGTGTGATGAACTGGGAGCTGTTGTCGATGATGATTTCATAAGGGAGGCCGTGGTGGCAGATGATGTTCTTCCATACAAACTTTTGGACTTCACTCTCGGTGATCGACGCATAGGATCTGGCTTCTATCCATTTCGTGAAATAATCGGTGAGTACCAGGATGTAGCGCTTCTGTCGGGAGATGTCCATTGCCCATCGCATGAATGGGTAAGGAGCGGTCATTGTTTGCAGCTCCTCGGTTGGAGAGTGGATCGTAGAAGCGTGCCTTTGGCATTTGTCGCATTGACGTGCAAACGTCTCGCAATCAGTGATCATGGTCGGCCAATAAAAGCCTAGACTTTTGATTTTTCAGAGCGAGAGCTCGTCCGCCGGAATGGTTGCCTCCGGCTCCTTCGTGCGTTTCAGCCATGATGAGATACATCTCTTCGCCATGGATACATCGGAGGAGGACCTTGTTCGCCATCCACCGGTGGAGTACTCTTTCGTGCGTTTTTGCGGGAAGTTTTCTGTGATCAAGGAAATCGATAAGGACATGTGATGTATCGGGGTACGGCTTCTCGGTGGCCAAGTCGATACTTGGTCTGTCAATTTTATGGATGGGAATCGTCCTCTTAACTTGATCGCGGAGCTTGCTTCCCGGGGCCGCGAGAGCATCAGCCCAAACGTTTTCTCCGCGTGGGACTTTCGTAAGTTCAAAGAATTTGAATTCCTTGGCGAGATCTTGGACTACCTTTAGATATGCATCCATTCGTACGCTGAGAGTGTCGTAGTCGCCGCTGAATTGGCTCGTGACAAGCTGAGAGTCGCATAAGGCGCTTAGTCGTTTTGCCTTGACAGCCTTTGCCAGGGGCAGTTCTGCGATGAGCGATTCGTACTCAGCTTCGTTGTTGGAAGCAGTGAAGCCTAGTCGGAACGACTGTCTGATTAGCTCGCCGGTCGGGGACTGCAACTGTACTCCTGCTCTAGAACCTTTGTTCGTTGATGAACCGTTGATGTGAAGAATCCAGTTATAGCTCGGCAGGATTAGCTCTTGTGAAAATTCTGGCGGTAATTCGATCATGAAGTCGGTAAGACTTGCGACTTGAGTGTTGTGCGGTTTTAAAAGATGATGTCATGCTCGCTGATTTCGATTACCCACTTGGACAGGCGTCCTCACTGGTTGGTATTCTGCATGACGGTTCGGAGAGGCTGGTCAGTCAGTACCTCAATCGTGTGCGACTGGAAATAAGGTCTGAGTTTTCGTGCCGCGGTAATGACTGCTATGGCCATCTTTTCGAGTGTTAATGACGCATCTCGGGATCCGTCATGCGTTTGCTGGTGTAGAATATTGGTTTTTGCTCGGCTCAGTCATCTTTGACAAAGACGATGCTCACTGCGATGGGCGAGACGGCAATGTAGAGGTAGAGCGTATCTCTTGCTTCAGGCTTGGCCAAAACCGATGGGGCAGTAAGGTACGCCTTTAATTGACCAAAGGCTTCTTCATATTTCTCGTCCCAGATGAATCGTTTGTTGCCGTGCAAGTTCTTAGAACGGGAGGAACTTGTCGGTGGATCGCGAAATGAAGCGGTTGAGAGCGGAGTTTCGACCGGTCAGTCGTTGGACTTCCCGACTGTTTTTCGGGCTGAGAAGGTCGAGGATCGCGGAGATTTTTTTAGGATTCACCTCGATTCCTTATTGCGTGACAATGTAACCGAGGAACTCCTCTGAGGTACACCGAAGGTGCACTTCGCGGGGTTTAAATTCATTTCATACTCGTTCAAGGTTTTGAAACACTCGTGCAAGTGAGATGGGTGATCGGCTGCGTGTAGTGATTTGACAACCATGTCATCGATGTATGCCTCCATCGTTTTGCCGAGCTTATCGGCGAACATCTTATTGACTAGGTGTTAGTATGCCGCGCCTGCATTTTTGAGCCTGAAGGGCATGACCTTGTAAGAGTACGTACCTTTGTCGGTAATGAACGCGGTCTTCTCTTGGTCGTCGAGATGCATTGTGATCTGATTATACCCGGAGAAAGCATCCATGAAAGTGAGGAGTTCATTGCCGGCTATTGATTCGACCAACCGATCAATGTGCGGGAAATGAAAGATATCTTTCGGACATGCCTTATTCAGGTCCGTGAAGTCGACACAAACGCGCCACTTTCCGTTCTTTTTCTTTACAACAACCGGGTTTGCTAGCCATTCTGGGTAGCGTACCTCCGTGATTGATCCGCCTGCGAGCAATCTCTCGACTTCTTCATTGACGGCCTTTGATCATTCCGAACCAAGCTTTCGTCGTTTCTGTTGGATGGGTTTGAAGGTGGGATCGACGTTAAGCTCGTGCAAGGTGATCTTCGGGTTGATTCCCTTCATATCCGAGGTGGTCTAAGCAAAGGTTGATGCGTTTTCCTTGAGGAAGGTAATGATCATTTGCTGCATTTCGTCGAAGATGAAGGCTCTTACTCGTACGATCTTGCTGGGATCACTATCGTCGATCTGCACTTCGAAGAACTTTTCTTTTTGGGGGGTATATCTTATGTATGGGCTTAGGAAATGCATTGATCCGAGGATTGGTTGTTGGAGCTTGATGTTGGCGACTAGAAGGTCACGCGCGGCCTGTTGGTCGCCTTGTATTGTCTTGATTCGACCGTCATTCCCAGGAAACTTGACGCATTGATGGTAAGTGGAGGAGATTGATTTCATCGAGTGAAGCCACAGCGTGCCGAGTATAACGTGATTGCTTCAGTTGCAATAACGGAGAACTTGACAATGCGAGTAACTCCGCCGGCTTAGACAGGTAGTCTAGTTGTGCCGATCATTTCCTCCGACGCTCCATTGAATCTGGTTAAGGAGTGGTTAGATGGTTTCATGAAACGTTTGTCGGCTCCCATCTTTTCTAGTGTTTTCTGGAAGATAAGATCAACCGAGCTGCCAGTGTCGATCAGTACTTTGGTCACATCGCAATCTCCGATGCCTAGCTCAATGAGTAGCGGGTCATTGTGCGGCATGTGAACTCCGAGAGCATCGTCTGCTGAGAACGTGATCAAAGGATTGTTCTCGGGTTTGGTCGGCAACTTCTGTGAGGTCTTCGCTTGGCGCTGGTGGGCTTTGACAGAACGAACCGAATCGCCGCATGGGGGCAACCCTCCCATGATAAATTTTGCTCGCTTGTCATGGATATGCGAGCGCAGGTCATAGGGAACGCACGCGACCAATGGCTGCTTTGTTCGGCTGTCTTTGGTCACCTCGAGCTGTTGTCGTAAGTCCGGGATTTTTGACTTTCTGAGTTTGAGGCGGAGGTCGTTGGCTTTTGAGTTTAGGTGACTTCTCAAATCAATACCGTCTGGGGGAGAGTTGCACACATTTGGATCATCCGTGATTCCGGCTTGTCCTAGTGTCGGGAAGTCGATCTCGTCCCTTGCCTCGGTGGAATCTGATGTTGCTGTCTCCGTTGCGATGTTTCTTCGCTTCGGTCTGTGTCGCAGGTTTACAGGTTTTAGACTATCTCTCTCGGTAAGTCGCTTATTGAGGTGTATGCGTAGATCATCTGGGGAATGTTTTGTTTTCTCGTCTACCGATGCATTCGGGCGCGCGAGGATGACTTCGACTCTTCGTCGGTTCCTTGGATGCTCTTTGTCAGCAGACGAGTCTCCTTTGTCTTGCCTTTGGGAGCGGTTTCCTCGGTGTTCGTCTTTGGCTCTGTTCGCGGAGTTTTGTCCTGGGAATTTTGAGCCTTCTTGTCTTTATTCTTGCTCCAGTTGTTACTCTTCGGCTTTGCTTTGTGATATACCATGATTTTGACCTGTTTTTAGTCATGGTATGTTAGTTTTTACTAATATTTACTATACTATAGAAGCTTTTAAGCATATTTATGAGTTCAGGAGTATTTTGGAAGAAAGTGATGTTTTTAGAACATTTTGGAGAGAATTTGAAGAAGCGCTCGATTCAGACTCGATCACGAGGTCGACACAGAGAGACCTGGATCGATCGACATGCATCCTGCATAATGGATCGATTATCAAAACCCAGAAGCCAATTCGAGAGCCAAGTTGACTTGAAGCCCAAACATCACCAAATGACGATTTTACCCCTGACGAGTTTTAACCTAAGTTTATATACTATGCCAAAGTGTTAGAGGAAAGGGCGAGAGTTTTATTGTATTCTTTTCGCAGCAAAGTTTTATGATTTTTTTTTTAGTTTGGAGAGAAGATATTCAGAGAGATTTGAGAATGGAACTCCAGTGTTTTCTACCTATCTATTTATTTATAATATGCAGTTTTATTTATCTATTTGTGTTATGAATTGCTTAGCTATGTATGAGTAGTGTACTTGTTAGATTTAGGGTTTAAATAGGTTAGAGGGATTAGCCACAACTATAGGATTGCTAGTTGTGATACTCATAAGAGGATGTTTTAATTGCTCATGGTTCTAGAGTAGCTAACTAGAAACATTGAATCCTGGATTATTTAGGTTGGATTAGAGACATTTAAGTGATTCAGAATATCTTGAACACATCCCTATTAAGCTAAGATTTATTAGAAATATAATTGACAATTTGATTTAGAGATCTTCAGTGAGTTTAGGTTAACTCGTATGCATTGCTTGACCGGAGTCATCGATCGATCTTCCTAACAGAAATCGGTCGATGATGAGTTTAGTGTATCGGTCAATTTTCCTATCGATCAACACTGTCAAGTGATACCATCCGGTCATTAGACTTATTTATTTGAACGTTAGTTTAGATAATTTGTTAAACAAGATAGTTAATGCTCTATAGTATCTCGCAAGCAACTAGATAGCATCCTATAGAATTATAATCCTGAAAACCTGAATAGAAACCCTAAGTCTAGCATCTTTTCCATTTTAGTTTTAAAAGTCTTAATTTCCATTTTCGATTAAGTAACTGTTGTGCTTAATTGGAATATTTCCTTTTTGCTCATTTATTGTTTTTACTATTTATACATTCACCTAGAATTATATTTAACTAGATCTTTTAGGTTCCTTAGCTACTTGGGGATTCAATCCCTTAGTAATACAGCTGAACCTCTTATTTGAGAGAGTAATTCACTTCTTAGGGTAATTTGAGTGATATCAAATTTGGTGCCTTTGCCGAGGAGCTTTGACTGTCTTTAGATTTAGTTTTTTTTTTAATTTTAGGTTTGTCTTTTTGTTTTTATTTTTTCTATCATCTTCTGATATATTTTTTTCTTAATTTCTTTTCAGGTGCATGCATAGCATAACAAGAAGTAACAAAGAAAAACAGCTCTTATTCTCAGAAGATCCTGCTAGTTTGGAACCCTCGATCCGCAAAGACCAACGTTCCGCATCGATCGACACTACCTTACCTTCGTCGACTGATTATCGTCAAACGTCAACCGATCCCGCTTCATCATCGATCGACACAGACCATTCTTTGTCGACCGATTCTGATCACGTGATATCGACCGACACCGATCAACGTACATCAATCGATTCTCATCCACGAGACATGGTTGCGCCTTTGATTGTAACCGCACACGCGGATGGAAACCTGTATGACCAGGAGGGTCATCTGCGTAATGCAACAGGTCAGAAACTGGATACTCAGGGTAATATTATCCCTTGAACCTGATACTGAGGGAGATACTCGACCTAAGACCTTGGCAGACTACAACCTTTCAGATCAGTACTACGCCAATAGGTCAGCAATTCGTCTCCCAGACGTCCAGAGGGAGAATTTCGAGTTGAAACCCCATACCTACACGCTTGTGGCATAGGTACTTTACTGTGGGACGCCACATGAGCATCCTATGGACCATCTTGAGAGGTTCTAGGATCTCATTGCTGCTATCAGAGTTAAAGGAGTCCTTGAGGACTACTTATTGTGTAAGCTCTTCAAGTTCTCACTTGCTGGAGAGGCTGCACATTGGCTCAAGCAGTTACCACCAGGATCTCTTACATCCTAGGCTGACATCAAGAATGCATTCCTGCGCAATTTCTTTGATGAGAGACAAGCAGAAGAACTAAGGAGCAGAATTGCTACTTTTACACAGAAGCCTGGAGAGTCTTTTAAGGATTCTTGGCAGAGATTTAAGTTCGTTCAGCGCGATTGTCCACACCATGGGTTTAATGAAGTACAGATGCTAAGTACTTTCTTTAGAGGAATAGCTTTGAAGTATCAGAGTGCTTTGGATACAGACAGCAATGGAAGCTTCAACACTAGGAATTTGGAGGAAGTTGTGAGGCTTATTGAAAACTTAGCAAACAGCAGCAGTATCAAGAACACTGATTCTGAAAGTAGGAAATCTGTAGCATTCCTTGGTAAAGAACAGCTACATGAAGTAAAAGCTCAGCTGGAGAATGTCAATCAGCTATTTATGAACTTATGAGGCAGGTTTGCTCAGCAGAAGGTGTAGATGATGAGGATTCAGAGTTAGCAGATGTGAACTACATTGGAGGAACTGGATTTCAGAGGTCTGGGAACCAGTTTGGAAACAGAAACCTCAACTAGAATCCACAGTTTCAGAAACCTTACAGCAACTACAGCAACAACAAGGGGTATGGAAATTCTTTCTACCAGAACCCACCACCACAGACTCAAGAGAGCAAGATCGAAGCTATGCTTGATCAGGTTCTTCAAGGACAGCAAAGGCTGACAGTGGAGTTCAATGGGAAGATAGATACTGTCTACAAGGAGTTGAACACCAAAATTGGAGCTTTGAGCACTCAGGTCAGGAAGCTTGAGACTCAAGTTGTTCAGACTGAAGAAGCTGCCAGGAGGCAAGAAGGGGATGAACCTATGAGACACCACGTCAATGCCATACTAGATGATGATTTCTGGCAATAAATTCATCATATAAAGATGGGAGAGGACAAGCCTAAGGAGGAAGTTTATCGCGATCTCGAAGTTTCATTCTTGAATCGATCGATGGATTCGCATCCATATCGATCGACCGAGTTTGAGAGATATCGATTAACAGGTTACCATTACGATCGATCAACGCTTACTGAATCATCTAAAACATGCAACGCCATCCGAATCATGACCCACGCGGAGTTTGCAGAGAAACACCCATATCCACCCATCCCTTCCTACTTCACCATCGATCGACACCCAGCACTTGTCAACGATTGTTGGGGTCAAAATTGGTACGACGGAATTAATAGCCAAAACTCTCCGCAAGAATACAAAAAGAACAGTTTTATAAAGCTCGAGAATCGTTTTATAAAACTCGAGAAATCATTTTATAAAACTCGAGAATCGTTTTATAAAACTCGAGAATCGTTTTATGAAACTCGAGAATCGTTTTATAAAACTCGAGAATTGTTTTATAAAACTCGAGAAATCGTTTATAAAACTCGAGAAATCGTTTTATAAGACTCGAGAATTCGTTTTATAAAACTCGAGAAATCGTTTTATAAAACTCGAGAAATCGTTTTATAAAACTCGAGAAATCGTTTTATAAAACTCGAGAATCGTTTTATAAAACTCGAGAATCGTTTTATAAAACTCGAGAATCGTTTTATAAAACTCGAGAATCGTTTTATAAAACTCGAGAATCGTTTTATAAAACTCGAGAATCGTTTTGTAAAACTCGAGAAATCGTTTTATAAGACTCGAGAAATCGTTTTATAAAACTCGAGAAATCGTTTTATAAAACTCGAGAAATCGTTTTATAAGACTCGAGAAATCGTTTTATAAAACTCGAGAAATCGTTTTATAAAACTCGAGAAATCGTTTTATAAGACTCGAGAAATCGTTTTATAAAACTCAAGAAATTGTTTTATAAAACTCGAGAGATCGTTTTATAAAACTCGAGAAATCGTTTTATAAAACTCGAGAAATCGTTTTATAAAACTCAAAAATCGTTTTATAAAACTCAAAGATCGTTTTATAAAACTCGAGAAATCGTTTTATAAAACTCGAGAAATCATTTTATAAAACTCAAAGATCGTTTTATAAAACTCAAAGATCGTTTTATAAAACTCGAAGGTCGTTTTATGAAATCCGAATATCATTTTATAAAACTCGAGAATCGTTTTACAAAACCGCAAAAAACCAAAAAAGCCGTAAAACGCGAACTAGTCGCAACAAGTTCGCCCATCGGCGAACTAAGCCGGACCCGTCTTAGTTCGCCGATGGGCGAACTAAGAAGCACTCTCTAGTTCGCCCATCGGCGAACTAAGCCGGGCCCGGCTTAGTTCGCCGATGGGCGAACTAAGAGTCACTCTCTAGTTCGCCCATCGGCGAACTAAGCCGGGACCGGCTTAGTTCGCCGATGGGCGAACTAGAGAATTCCCGGACACTCCGCGTCTCGATTTCCCGCATTCCCGATTCGAAACTTACGTCTTTCGACAAAGTCGCATTCCAAACCACGGCCAAAATATCTCTCGTTCCATCTCGATCCGACTTACCGTTCGAGTTTTACGATAAAAACCGTAAAACTTCGTTTTCTCGGAAAGAACTCGAGGAAATCGTATAAAACGGCAACGGTTAAACGAAGCACCGAACATTGCCTAATCTATACGATTTATTCGAGATTTCTCGTTGAAATCATAAAAAACGCGCTTTTAATAAAAACGCCGAGTAAGTCGTAAAAAACGTGTTTTTAATAAAAAGTCGAGTAAATCGTAAAACTTTGCGATTAACTCGAGAAATTTATTAAAAACGACGTCAGATCAGGAAACGATCCCGTAAAAAGTTGGAAAACGGTTTTTATCGCAAAACGGCCCGGAAGGACCTAAAACGCGATAAAAACCCATCTCGCGATTTCAACGGAATCTAACCCGCAGATTCGATAACGTTTTGACGGTTTACTCGCAGAAGGAAAATAAAAGTCAAGTTTAAAGATAAAAGGAAGGTTTGAAGAGAAATAGAAGATTTCCGCGGAAGAAAAGGAAGGATCGAGAAGAATGGAAAATTCCCGATTTAGTCAAATCTGGGCAAAATGGAAAGATCGGATAGCCAAGGCGAGGAGTATATAAAGAGGAGGTCTAGGGCAGAAGCACACACACGAAATTCAGAGCTCTCACCACCAAAACTAGCATTTAGGAATCTTTCCGTTTTTCTGTTAGCGAGCTGCGTCTCAATTAGGGTTTTCTAGTTCTTACGCTTTCGGCTACTCTTTTTGTACCAGTTCAACGCATATTCGGAATAAGAACCTTCTTGCTTTCAATCTCGCTTATTTTCGTTTTAGTTCTAAGTGTTTACGTCATCTTAATCTTTGTTGTGCGGTTCTCGCAGATAGCCGGTTCCTCTGGAAACTTAGGGTTTTCCCGAAGTTTCCTTATTTACGATTTATTTGACAGTAGGGTGAAATCGACTCCCACAACGATCGATACGATCATACCCCAAGCAATCGATCCGACACTTTCACATCTCGAGTACCGATGCAGACATCGATCAACCCACCCAACCCTACACCAGAACCTATGGACATTGATAGAACCACTACCGAGAAGACTCTGAGGAAAAGGAAAGAAAAGGTTCATAAGCATCTCAAGAGAGAACCAACTGATAAGGAAATAGATGACACCAAGAGAGTTCTCAGAATCCCACTAGAGAAATCTTTTAATGAGGTTTATTATACCCACAGACTGTGGATGTTCTTCAGAGAGACTAGGAAAACTGAAGAAGACATTAGGAGAATGTTTTACCATGTTAGGGAGAAGATGAGACAGAGAACTACATTGAAGAAGAAGAGTGATCCTGGGAAGTTCGCCATACCATGTTTTGTTAAAGGTATTGAGTATCCACATGCCCTATGTGACACAAGATCATCAGTCAGCATCTTACCTAAAGTCATGGCAGACAGTTTGGGTTTGAAGGTAGAACCTTCAAAGGAATCATTCACTTTTGTAGATTGTTTTAAGGAGGAATTCAGGAGGTATAATCAGGGACCTGGAGGCGAAGATTGGTAATGCACTAGTTCTTGTGGATTTTCATGTCTTGGATATCAAGTTAAACTGGAATTCTTCACTTCTCCTGGGGAGAGCTTTTATGGCCACAGTTGGAGGAGTTTGTGACATGAACACCAACAAGTTTCTTCTTACTTTGATTGATCCATATATTTTTTATGACTCAGTTCGTGTTTTTAAGAAACATGTACATTCATTGGAGACTGGAAAGGCTAGATTGATTGCAGCTTGCGAATGTGAAGCTGAGTACGAAACTGACTATTCCGGATCGATCGGCACTTTGACATCGTCATCGATCGATTCCATTCACCAACCAGCGACCGATTCCGCATACGAAGCATCGATCGACAGCCAGTCTAAACATGGAACCCTGCCAAACCATTGCTATCTGAATTTTGCATTGCAAGCAACAAGCAAGATGATTACTCTAAAGGCAGTTGGGCAGACATTGGTTTCTTTGAGAGCTTCGACATAGATACAACATTCATATCAGATTCAGACGATCACAAAGAAGAACATGATGAGGATTATGATGAGGAGTATACTAGAGAAATTCATGTCATTCTCACAGAAGAGAGACTCCTACAACCCATCAAAAAGACGAAGCACACAACATCGATCGACAAGGTTTCCAGCAGCATCGATCGACACAAAGCCTAGGCAGCCAAATAGGATTCAACAATTGATCGATCAACACCCATCGACATCGATCGATCACACCCCCACCGACCTCAAGAGATTTGTAAACTTTCCAAATTTTCCTAGGACATCCAATGGGTATAAAAGAAGACTTCATCCATGAAGACGATTCACATAATAGAAGCAGTCAAGATACAAGCACCTACTACCTTTGAGAGACACAGCAAGAGAGGCTCGAGCTACAGAGATCAACATGGCAAAGAAACTAATGCAACATTCAACCAGCCAAAGATCACCACCTCTCGTCAACCATCGATCGACAACAACACCGTCAAATCGATCGATTCTAACCCTCCAACTCTTACACTAACAAAATATTTTGTTGATGATTTTCTAAAAATAGATGAATTTGGTGTTATGAGGGATCCAGAAGGTAATGCACTAGTAGTGGATGGAAGGATTCTACATGTGTCCAAAGAAGACATAGCAGACATTCTTCAGATGGCCAATGGACCAGAAAATCTCTTTCAGCAACAACTTGGTGTAATGCAGCAATCAATCGACGTAGAAGAAACACCATCGATCGTCCATTGCACTTCTCCAGCGATCAACAAGATGACACGCACATCGGTCGATCTCAACAAAACTCGCGATGCAGTTTGGGAGCTAGAGCTCTACACCAAAGATGAGATAAACAAGATGATTGGTTGCATGAGTGATTGGCAAGAGGAAACACTGGCTAAGCTCGCCAACAATCAGAACACAGCATACATAGTTTTGCAAGGAGGCATTACAGGATTGACAACAAGAGTGAAAGATATGGAAGCAGAATTAGCTAGCCTGAAGACACAGTGTTTGCACTCGAGCGATGTTACAAAGGACTCATCGATCGATGCAACAGATCAGAAAAGAACGAACCGACGATGGATCAGGCAGCTTCATGCGATACAGGGATTGACGCGATAGATCACCACCTCACCAACAACAATAACTGGTTAAGCATGAGGATTGATTTGCTATAGCAAGATTTGGATGAAATCTTTGAGGAGAGACACAAGAAATCCAAGTCGATCGATAGCCACACTGGGAAATCGATCGATGTTAGAAAACTACCAGGGAAAGATTTCTACACCAGAGCAGAAGTTGACCAGATTATTGAGAAGATTTACAACGCTCTGAACACCACTGAGGACAGGCTTGACAAGCGATGTGACGACATATTCCCCCCCCCCCTTCAACAACAACATCACCGCACTACGTTCAGGAACAGATTGGTTGAGGAAGGAAATAAGAACAATTCAGAAAAGATTTGCCTGTCGACCTAAGTTCATGCAATCGATCGACATCAACAAAGATCCGTCGGTCGATGATGTTTCACCAGGGGCGATCGACAGTACCACTCATGCGGCGATCGATTCTAAATCCGTACAAGATGGAAATCAGCTATTGGGACAGATGACAGACCATGTCTATGATACATTTCAATGGAACATCAACAGCATTGAGAGTCTTCAAGAAAGAGTTCAGAACATTTCAGAAACAGTTACCAAAATGGATGCAAGATGGGCCAGAAGTGATGAAGCCACAAGAAGTTTCATAGCTACTTGGTTCAGCTTTAACAGAGAATTTGTGGATACTTGTTTTCGAACAAGTATCCATTTCCACACCATAGCTCACCCAATGCAACAGTCAAGCTAAATGACTATAACTAAGCGTTGAGTGGGAGGCAACCCACTATTAGGTAATTTTTTTTGGTTTTCTTTTCATTTACTTATTCTTTTTCGTTTTACAATTTTTGTAGGTTTTTCTAAAATAAAAATAAAAAACAAAGAGACCCAAGGAGAATCAAATGACCATCTCGTCGACCGACCCGTACCAGTCGATATCGACACTCACCTGCGATGATCGATGCTCATCTACTCACATCGATCGATTATTCAGTTCGTCGGGTCCATCTTTCTTCCTTGTTTAATTCAGTACTTATGATTTCTTTTCATTCACCATAACTCCGATTTTCTTTACACTGGGACAGTGTAATTTAAGTCTGGGGGGAGGTTTACTGATGTTTTATTTGCTTTGAGTCTTATAAAATTTTGTTCTTAAAACTATCTTTTATAAAGCTCAAGAAAAGGGATAATGATCGTATTTGATTTATACTTGTTATCTAACCATATTTTTCGCACCATTCTAGACTTTATGATTACAAATAGTAGTAAAGATGCTAAAGTGGATCAACCAATCAGATATCCACACTTGCGTAGATTGTTTGAACGAACCAAAACTACCTCCAACACTAAACCTGACACAACTGCTTGTCTTGGGGTTTGGCATACATGGGATCAGATTCTTCAAACAAGTCTGGAAGATAAACCTTGTGTAGATTATCACATTTTATCTCTCTGTTTTCGACCCTAGATAGTTAAGTAGATTAGTCTAAGTATTTTAAGAAAAAAAAACCGAAAATAGTACTAATTTTATTAGGTTTTTAGTTAGGAGGAATCAGAACAGGACTTGGTGGCTAAAACCATTAAGGCTTGCTTCAAACATAATTCCAATAAAGAATTCGAATGGGACTTGGTGGCTAAAACCGTTAAGGCTCATTTCATTTGAATTCTTGGATATATGTCAAAAAGAAGTGATCAGGACTTAGTGGCTACAACCATTAAGGCTTGTTTCATGGAAGCCTGTCCAATTTTGATCAATAATCTTTCCCTTAAAGCAGATTTTTTACTTAAAAGAGAACTTAGAAGAGAGAAAAGATAAGAACTAACTTTTACATGCAGGTCCAGATACTTGTTTGAGTTTCCTTGCATTCTGTGATCGATACTCCCAAGGTAAAGCCTACACTTTTATTTTATGAAAAGAAATGAGGTTAGTTGAGGGGAATGTTAGATAGTATTTGCTAAGTTGTTGGTTAGATGAATCTGGTTGCTAAGCTAGGATATTGCATAATGAACTTTTGTGATTAGAATGTCTTAGATTTGGATTGCAATATTAAATAGGTTATGATTTCAAAGTCTTTAAATCAGTGAGTCCCTATTCTTTTCAAACCTCTTTCGGAGAGACTACATGTTTGTTTTGCTTGAGGACAAGCAAAAAGGTAAGTCTGGGGGAGTTGATATACCATGATTTTGACCTGTTTTTAGTCATGGTATGTTAGTGTTTTTACTACTATTTACTATACTATAGAAGTTTTTAAGCATATTTATGAGTTCGGGAGTATTTTGGAAGAAAGTAATGTTTTGGAGCATTTTGGAGAGAATTTGAAGAAGCGCTCGATTCAGACTCGATCACGAGGTCGACACAGAGAGACCTAGATCAATCGACATGCATCCTGCATAATCAATCGATTATCAAGACCAAAAAGCCAATTCAAGAGCCAAGTTGACTTGGCCCAAACATCACCAAATGACAATTTTACCCCTGACGAGTTTTAACCTAAGTTTATATACTCTGCCAAAGTGTTAGAGGCAAGGGAGAGAGTTTTATTGTATTCTTTTCACAGCAAAGTTTTAGGGTCTTTTTTAGTTTGGAGAGAAGATCTTCAGAGAGATTTGAGATTGGAACTCCAGTGTTTTCTACCTATCTATTTATTAATAATATGCAGTTTTATTTATCTATTTGTGTTATGAATTGCTTAGCTATGTCTGAGTAGTTTACTTGTTAGATTTAGTGTTTAGGATTTATCTATTTGTGTTATGAATTTCTTAGCTATGGCTACTTTGTTTGGCTGTCTTTGGTCGCCTCGAGCTGTTGTCGTAAGTCCGGGATTTTTGACTTTCTGAGTTTGAGGCGGAGGTCGCTGGCTTTTGAGTTTAGGTGACTTCTCAAAACGATGCCGTCTGGGGGAGAGTTGCACGCATTTGGATCATCCGTGATTCCGGCTTGTCCTAGTGCCGGGATGTCGATCTCGTCCCTTGCCTCGGTGGAATATGACGTTGCTGTCTCCGTTGCAATGTTTCTTCGCTTCAGTCTGTGTCACAGGTCTACAGGCAAGGGAGAGAGTCCTATTGTATTCTTTTCACAGCAAAGTTTTAAGGTTTTTTTTAGTTTGGAGAGAAGATCTTCAGAGAGATTTGAGATTGGAACTCCATCGTTTTCTACCTATCTATTTATTTATAATATGCAGTTTTATTTATCTATTTGTGTAATGAATTGCTTAGCTATGTCTGAGTAGTTTACTTGTTAGATTTAGGGTTTAAATAGGTTAGAGGGATTAGCCCCAACTATAGGATTGCTAGTTGTGATACTCATTAATAGGATGTTTTAATTGCTCATGGTTCTAGAGTAGCTCACTAGAAACATTGAATCTTGGATTATTTAGGTTGGATTAGAGACATTTAAGTGATTCATAATATCCTGAACACATCCCTATTAAGCTAAGATTTATTAGAAATATAATTGACAATTTTATTTAGAGATCATTAGTGAGTTTAGGTTAACTCGTGTGCATTGCTTGACTGAAGTCACCGATCGATCTTCCTAACAGAAATCGGTCGATGATGAGTTTAGTGTATCGGTCGATTTTCCTATCGATAATCGATCAACACTGTCAAGTGCGACCATCCGGTCATTAGACTTATTTATTTGAATGTTAGTTTAGATAATGTGTTAAACAAGATATTTAATGATCTATAGTATCTCGCAAGCAACTAGATAGCATCCTATAGAATTATAATCCTGAAAACCTGAATAGGAACCCTAAGTCTAGCATCTTTTCCATTTTAGTTTTAGTCTTAATTTCCATTTTCGATTAAGTAATTGTCGTTCTTAATTTGAATATTTCCTTTTTGCTCATTTATTATTTTTACTATTTATACATTCACCTAGAGTTATATTTAACTAGATCTATTAAGTTCCTTAGTTCCTTGTGGATTCGATCCCTAAGTACTACAGCTGAACCTCTTATTTGAGAGAGTAATTCACTCCTTAGGATAATTTTAGTGATATCACTTTGGGAGGCTCGCTCTCCAATTTGCCGCTGGCGATAGACAAGAGGAAGTGCTCGTATAAGATTTTACACTCCTTCGTGTTGTGCTTCTTGCTCTTGAAATAGGAGCAGTACTTTTCTGGTTCCGTGGGATTCAATCCTGACGCTTCGGACGCGTTTAGGGTTTTCTGGTCTTCTTCGGCTCGGTCCCAATGATTCCACCCCTTTCCTCGGACCACGACTGTTGACCCACGGAGGTCGTCTTCGTTGACGAGGTAAACGAAACTCTTCTTCAGATTTATTTTGTTGCTAGGGGCGTGTTGCCGCGGTTCTGAGCGGGCTCCGCTACTTTTAGCCGAAACTTGCTTCGTCGCATTCTGCTTGCTAATAATCGTTTTAGTGTCCTCCTCCATGCGGATTAAGTTGTTCGAACGAGCAATGGCGTCATAAAGGGACGTAGTCGGATGGCGGTATAGATCGTCTCGGAACTTCCAGTGCACGTACAGGGTGTTCATGAGGGAATCCACAGCGATGCTATCAGGGACCTTTACTTTGGACACGATGGATTTGAAATTTTCCATGAAGTCGTGCAGGCTTTTTCCCTGTCACTGAGAGAGGTTCCAAAGGTCTGAGGCAGTGGCTTCTTGACGAGTAAACTTTATACAGTTCTTGAGGAAGGCTGACGACAGATCGTGAAGGTTGTCGACAGAGTTTTCCGACAGACCGATGAACCACGTGAGGGCCGCGCCAGTCAAAATTTCAACAAAGAGCTGGCAAAAGCCGGCGTCTCTCTCCTTGTCAGAGAACTTTGGTCGCCTCATAGCGACGTTGAAAGACGTGATGTGAGCAGTTTGGTCGGACAGGCCGTCTTAGGTTGGTAGGCAGACCTTATCCATCTTTCGGAGTCGTACGCTCGTGATTTTGTTGGTGAATGGCGTTCAGAGAGTGTCCGCGAGAACGCTCTCGATGAGTGGGGCGGAGGTTGTGACATCATGGATCTTCGAGTTTATGTCGAGGAGGGCCTGCTTGAGAGCGGCGATTTCTTGGACAGTTTGCAGATCTGGGCCATTGGAGGTGTTGTTTGCTCCTCGGCGCCTTAGGCCTGCGTTCCTGCGACTTGGTCGTTAGGGTTGGCTGTTCTGTCGGTGTTGAACAGCTGTCGTTGGAAAGGTTGGTTAGTGGCGGCCTTCTCGGCGAACGGAGCGAGGATGGATGCTATGGCGGCGATTCGCTTGGTGGTTGCTCTCTGAGCTTCATCTTGACGCGCAAAGCGCTCCATGACGGAGTCGATGAAAGTCGGGAAGAGCGGTACGACAGAAGCCAGAGTTGGTGTTACTGCGTCTCCCTCCTCGCTGGAGGTTGAGTCGTTACTCAGACTCATTTCTATGTTGACGCTACTTTGTTATGCCCCACGGTGGGCGCCAACTGTTTGAACCGAGTTCAGTCGTGTATCAGTAAAGAGAGTGACATGATTCGTCAGTGGGTTATTTCAAAGGCGTTTTACTATTTATGAGTGGAAGAGTAAGTTTATTGATGAGAGAATTGATGTACAAATAAGGAAACAAACGAGACGAGACGGCGTTGCTCGGGGAGCTTAGCCGCGAAAGTACAAGTCGGGGAGATACAAAGAGGTAAAACCCTAATTTTAGCCACCTTGTGAGTGAGTGCTCGATTTCGGATACCATTTCTCGTTGTCTACTCCTCTCCCTTTATAGTGTGCTCTCCTCCTTCTCAATGACCTAGGTCAATGTCCCTTAAGAGGCCTCTCGCCAATGGGTTTTCTGGTCGACCCATTGGAGCGTGCATTGTTCGGCTACTTCTTATCATTTAGTTGCGGGGGTAGTTGAGTTTGGACCGAGCCGAGACGCGATCAGCTGTTAGGCCGGTTTGAGTCGCTCCTAAATAGATTATTCATGTTATCCGGTGGGCCCTGAAAGATGGGACAATCCACCTCCTATATACTCCCTTGTCTAGTTCTGCATCTCTGACTCCTAACAAAAGGAGAAAGTTTATTAGGATACGTTATTAGCTCAAACATAACCATTAATTTTGTTACTGTACCTTTACACTTATAGATATAATCTAAAGCTTTCTTTGTGGCTTTTCCAACTGTAACTCCGTTCCCGAATCTCAGTTTTTGCTGTAGATAATGACATTACATTAGCAGGCCCGTCTCAATATTTCTCCAGACCGAGTGCAAGTATAATGTAAAACAATTTGAAAATGGGTTTTAAATTTGTAAAACAAGCCCTAAATAGTAACAAAAATTGGCAAAAAAATTTTGGGCCCAGTGCAAAAGCACCTTGGGCACCCCCTAGAGACGGGCCTGTACATTAGTTTAAAAAAACTATTCATATAATTGTGTAAACTGTATGTATACGCGTGCTTTCTAATAAATTAAACTAACCATTTTAAAAAGAAGATGTGAAGAAGAAGATGAGGTTGTCCAGAGTTGTTTACGATGCTTCTGGGTATGTCTTTCTTCTATAGGTAGAAGTTTTCATCCGTGCATTGCTATCTTTTACATGACTAGTTCAATAGAGTTTGGTATCTAATGAAAAGATTAGATGTCTATTTATATGAATATAAATTGTATGGTGCGCAGAAATAATCTTAATTAAAAGAAATTTTTTTTCTCTTTTTTTCCACATATAAAAGAAAATAGAAATAATCTATAATTATATTAGAAATCATTCATAATTATTTTAGAAATATTCTTTAATTATTTAAATAATCTTTAAATTTACTAAAACAATAAAGAAACTATTCCGAATTTATCCAAAATTAATTCATTTTGTCTAAAAATAAAATATGTATGTTTACATTGTATTAATTCTTCTTTTTGGGGGACAAAAACATTATATTTATCATATCTTAAAATTTGATGTATCTAATTTAATTAGATTTCTTAACTTATTCAATAGATATCATACTCTTATTTTTGTCAATAGATGTCCTACTTATAGTGGAAAAAATGAATGGGGTGAAATAAAAATTGAAGTGTAACATATGTATTTTTCCAATAATGAAAGTCAAATATAACAATATTTAACTAATTATGACATTTACTAATATTTAGAAATTCAATATATATAACCAAAATAAGTATGATATAAATGACTTGAAATGAAAGTCAACTCCAAATAAATAATAAATGATTTAATTTCTTAAACAGTAGTTGCGAAATGATTTGTTTATTTGTCATTTTCACATTCATTCTCAAAAAGGAAAAGATGACGTGTCTTTTGAAAATATGACAGTGAAATTAATATAATTTTTGACATATAAAATTTTCTTTATAAATATTTCTTTTTCTTGGACAAATATTTTAAGTATGATAACAACTAATAACTCGTATATCACAATTAAGTCATATATCATATTTTGTATAAATAGATATTTCATCAACATTAGTTATAAGTGTGTTTTAACAAATACAAAATGAAAGAAATATTTATAAAATATTTTTTTAATAGTTAAATGCATGAAATTTTATATAAATTTTTTTGATTCATTGAATTAATTTTTACAACTTTAACATATTTTAACTAAAAGAAACACAAATATAAATTTATTAGAATTTACATATACATATTTAAAACATGAAGATAAGTGATATATTAGAAATAAAAATCATTAAATCAATAAAATAAATAAAATTATTATTTTAAAATATAACTCTATTGAAATTTAAATAAAATGGATTGAAATAGTTAAAATCCTAAAGTAAAATAAAAAAATACATCGAATTATATTTATAGTTTTATTTTTTTGAACCAACGAATTTAAAATATTAAAATAATAATATAAAAATATAAAATAGAATTTATTTTAAAAATAAAATAGTATTATATTTAGAATTATTATTTCAGAAAACTCCTACCACTACAAGAAAACACAACTTTTACTAGAACGACTTTGCCTCGTAATTTCCTAGTAAAGGACCATTTACTAGGAACTTACGAGGAAACTTGTTTTCTCATAACACGTTCATCGTAAAGCCTTTTTCCTCGTAAATTCCTAGTTAATTTACGAGGAAACATTTCATCGTAAACGCGTGGATAGGTATTTACGAGGACTTTACGACGAACTTACTTCGAAAGTGTACGAGGACTTTACTTAGAAAACATTACGAGGAATTTACTTCGAAACATTTTTCCCTATTAAAAAAATAATTAAAATAAATATAAATAATATAATTTTAAAAAATTAAAGAAACAAATATAAATAAAAAAAAAGAAATAACAAAATATTTTATAAATAACTAAATATTTAATTTTTAAATTCATAATATACAATTAAAAATAAAAATAAAAACTACGGATGGTGCTCGTTAAATTGACGAACGAAGTCGTCCCGGCTCGCCAACTCCTCCTCGTAAATGTTGGTCGTCGGCTGTGACTGTGGAAGTGGATGCTGTTGGCTTGGAAGCCCTCCGTTTTCCCGTCTCACACGCAACATCTCCGCCAATTGCGGATTTCCAACCGCCAAAACGTCTAGGATGTCGGAGAGAGAACTCACATGAGATTGCGTCGCCTGCAACTCCGAGCGCAGCTGAGCAGTGACATCGTGCTGTTCCTAAGCATAAGACGATGTCGCTGTGGGGACATGGTTAACGGAACCAATCCCGACGATACGTCCCTTTTTTCTAGGGGCGAACTTTAAATAAAAAGATTAATAACATTAAAAAAATTAAATTAAATAAATAATAAAAATTAATAAGAAAACAAATTATTTACCTCCTCGTAAATTTTATCCACTTCAAGAGTGGATAATATGACGGGTGTCCCAGACTGATGAGTCAACTGGGTCTGGCGGTGGTCAACCCGAGCAACAACCTCGTTGTAGATCCGCTCGGATCTAGGATCTACAAAATGCTCAGCCTTGTTCCCGTGGGTCCTCTCGTAAAGGTCTTTCAGAAACGGAAGAACTCCGGTCACTTTAGCCTAAAAATAAATTTTAAAATTAATTATTATTTAGAAATATATAAATAGATTAAAAAAGATATTAATTAGTTAATAAAATATTAATTTACCATGTCTAGACGGATTCCCGCGTGAGGTTTTCGACCCCCGGTGTGAAGCATCTTTGTGTTGTCATGCTTGTCTTTAGTCATGCGGTTCTCGTAGTTTGTGTTGGAGGTTCTGACCGAGTTCGGAAACCCCCAATATCTGATGAGACCATCCCACACATCGAATGTGAGGCAATCGGGTTTCCCCTCCTCGTAACCATCCACCTAAACAAAAAAGAATTTTAAAATAATTTGAAATCAATGATATAAAACTATATATATAAAATTTATAAATCTACACCTGGAAATCGCCCTTCCAGTTGTAGACCATGTCGAGAAATCGCGCTTTTGCCTTTGCCTCAAACTCCGTCTTCACCCGCTGGTGAATCCTGATAGAGCAACGATATTTTTGCTGTAACCAGAAAAAAATAGAGTAATCAGTTCAATAATATCAAAATTTTTAAATAAGTAAAAAATAAATTAAGTTTAATAATTAATGACTTACAGCGAACGATTTGAACCACGTCTTTTTGGTGTGGATGAGCGTCTTTTTCTAGTTTGGAGCTGGATCGGGAAAGTATCCCTTGATACAATCGGTTACGCTCTGAGCGACACATCCGTCAACATTAAACCTGAAAAATTTAGGTTCTTCAACTTCATCATCATCATGAGTTAAAAATGCATCACCTACCATATCATGAACCCTATCACAATCTACCATTTGTTCCTCCTGGTGATGATAGCTATTTCCACTACGCAAAGGATCAACCGGTCCAACCTGAAAATTGCTATTACTACTGCTAACTTCATTCATACAACTAGCATCTTCTCCATGTTGATACCAAATATAATAATATGACATGAAACCTCTATTTATTAAATGCTTCCAAACATTTTCACGAGGGCCTAATTTTGTATTGCAGCATTTCCGACAAAGACAGAACATCTTACCACTTTCATGCGTGAGTGGTGTAGAATCTGCTTGATTCATAAACGTCTCCAACCCTTCGAGAAATTCTTTCGTCACTCTCCCGTTATTATCTCTGTGCGAATACATCCACTTCCGCAACTCGAAAATATTTCCCGGACCGGACATGTTTTTTCTTTGATCAAGCTTAAAGCTGATTTTTTTTTTGGTGTGTTTGAGATGAATCACAAATGGTGGTACTTATAGAAATTTTCGAATCTGAGAATTTACTAGGAAATTGCTAGGAAAGGTAGGTACAAAAGACGTTTTAGATTTAAAATAGAGAAATTTGCTCTCCTACCAAAAAACTTATGAGTAATTTGCGGTATACCAAAGAGAAAAAAAAAGATGTTACAGTTTAATGAGATGTTTTACCCTCATACCCTTTCGTCATAACCTCTCACCTGACTGTAACCAACGGGTAGCACCCACTCTTCCATTCGCTAGGAGTTGTAGATACAGTAGATATACCATATATTTTGTGTCAGACGTTTCTGCATAGATATTCAAATCGTTGATCATCCTAATCTTTTGTGTCAGTCGTTTTGTGCTTGACACAAAATATAGGTTGGCTTCAGTCACTTGGACGGCTACGATTGCAAATTTCGTGGATAAACACTAGATTATCCGGATATGATTATAATTAACATCTTCTATAAACCTTTACTCATCTAACAAATGGTCGACACAAAAGATTTGGATGAGACGTTTTGTTTTTGGATTCCAAATCTTCTGTGTCAGACGTTTCGGCGTAGATACGATATGATTATAATCGTTAATTATAATCATATCCAGCTAATCTAGTGTTTATCCACGAAATTTGCAATCATAGCCGGTCAAGTGACTGAAGCCAACCTATATTTATTTGTCGGGGATACTGGATATGGTTTAGGACCACTTGTAATGTAAGAGATTTGTGTTAAGGGTTTAGGGTTAAGAGATATGCTAGGGTTTGGGTTTAATAATTTGAAGTTTAGGGTTTAGCTTGGTGTTTAGGGTTTAGTATTTAAGGTTTAGGGTTAGGGTTAAGGGTTTAAGGTTTATAGGTTTGGGTTAGGGTTTATTTGTTGGTGTATAGTTGACCATTTGTTAGATGAGTAACAATTGATATAAGACGTTATTTATAATCGTACCCGGCTAATCTAGTGTTTATCCACGTAATTTGTAATCGTAGCCGGCCAAGTGACTAAAGCTAACATATTTTTATTTGTTGGGGATATTGGATCAGTTCTAATGGTTTAGGACCATTTGTAATGTAAGGGATTTGTGTTAAAGGGATGACGGTTACGAGATATGCAAGGGTTTGGGCTTACATATTTTTATTTGTTGGGGATATTGGATCAGTTCTAATGGTTTAGGACCATTTGTAATGTAAGGGATTTGTGTTAAAGGGATGAGGGTTAAGAGATATGCAAGGGTTTGGGCTTACAAAATTGAAGTTTAAGATTTAGCTTAGTGTTTAGGATTTAGGGTTTAGGATTTTAGGGTTTAAGGTTTAGAGTGTAGGGTTTAGGGTTTAGATTATTGGGTTAGGATTTATTCGTTAGGTTTATAGTCAACCATTTGTTAGATGAGTAAAATTTTATAGAAGACGTTAATTATAACTGTATCCGGCTAATCTAGTGTTTATCCACAAAATTTGCAATCGTAGCTGGCCAAGTGACTGAAAGCCTATATTTATTTGTCGAGGATACTGGATCAGTACTAAGGGCTTAGGTCCACTTGTAATGTAAGGGATTTGTGTTAAGGTTTAGGGTTAAGAGATATGCAAGGGCTTGGGTTTAGAAAATTGAAGTTTAGGGTTTAGCTTAGGGTTTAGGGTTTAGGATTTAAACTGTAGGGTTTTAGGTTTAGGGTTTAGGGTTGAGATTATTGGGTTAAGGTTTATTCGTTAGGTATATAGTCGACCATTTGTTAGATGAGTAAAAGTTTATAGTAAGACGTTAAATATAATCTTATCCGGCTAATGTAGTGGCTATCCGCGTAATTTGCAATCGTAGTCGGCCAAGTGACTGAGACTAATCTATATTTATCTGTTGGTAATATTGGATCCTAGTGGCTTAAGACCACTTGTAACTTTTTAATTACTCTAAAACCTATAAAAAAACTAAGCATAATTGTTGGTGTCAAAATCGGCACGACGGAATCAATGGCTAAAAGTTTCCGTAAAAATAAAAATACGTTTTATAAGACTCAAGAAGTTTTTTTATAAATCTCGATAAGTCGTTTTATAAAACTCGAGAAGTCGTTTTATAAAACTCACTAAGTCGAGAAATCGTTTTATAAAACTCGAGAAATCGTTTTATAAAACTCAAGAAATCGTTTTATAAAACTCGGGAAATCATTTTATAAAACTCGAGAAATTGTTTTATAAAACTCGAGAAATCATTTTATAAATCCAAAAGAGATTTCCGAACAAAGGAAATCCGCGAAAAACTCGGAAGATCGTTATCTCGTAAGAACGAAACAAACGTTGATTACACGATCGCCCGAGTTAAGCACAAAACCACCGTAAAACGCGAGCTAGTCCCATCCCGACTAGCTCGCCATTCGGCGAGATAGAAGCTTCCCGGGCAGCTCGCCGAACGGCGAGCTAAACCAGTCTAGCTTGCCTCGCCGTACGTCGAACCGACCATCCCGAGCCTCGATCTCCCACATCCCCGAGTCAAGTCTTACGTCCTTTGACACGATCATGTTCCGAACCACGGTCGAAATGTCTCCCGTTTCGTCTCGATCCGTCCTATCGTTTGAGTTTTACGATAAAAACCGCAAAACTTTGTTTTCCCGAAAAGAACTCGAGGAAATCGTATAAAACGGCAACGGTTAAACGAAACACCGAACATTGTCTAAACTATACGATTTATTTGAGAATTTTCGTAAAAATCGTAAAAATGCGTTTTTAATAAAAAAACGTCGAGTGAACCGTAAAAACGGCAATGATTAACCGGAAAACAAACATAAAAGCCTATCTTGCGATTAACTCGGGGAATTTACTAAGAACGGCATCGGATCAGGAAACGACCTCGTCTAAAAGTCGTAAAACGGTTTTGTCGCAAAACGGTTCGAAAGTTCCTAAAACGCGATAAAAGCCTATCTCGCGACTTTAACGAAGTCTAACCCGAAGATGCGATGATGTTTTGACGATTTACTCGCAGAAAGAAGATAAATGTCAAACTTGAAGATAAATGTCAAGTTTGAGGATAAATAGAAGATTTCCGCGGGAAAAAAGGAAAGATAAAGATAAATGGAAGATTCCCGATAAGCTCGAATCTGGGCGAAATGGAAAGACTAAACCGCCTAGGAAGGGAGTATATAAGCAAGAGGCATAGGGCAGAAGCAAGGGACGAATTTCAGAGCTCTCATCTGAGACTTTTACAACTTTTCTAGACTTAGAATTTTCCGCACTTAGAAACTTAGGTTTTTTTCTCGACAAGTTCGGTTTCTATGACTGGATCTCAATTACTAGACGAACTCGCCCAGGCAGTTCGATCTCTGGTCCAGCTCTATCAACTGAACTACGTTCGACTTGATCCTCGAGAGGGGTACGTAGAGCAGCCTTTCATAAGGTTCAGTCCGAAATCAATCAAACTGTTTTTCTTATCTTTTGATGTCTTTTGTTATCGAGCTGCGATTCGACTAGGTTTAAGGTTTTTATGTTGATAACTCGCCGATGGCCTTGCGGCTGGAGCCTTTGTAAACCCTTGTAACAATCGCAACGCTCTTACGCGAAATCGAAATAAGATCTACTTTTTCTATAAATTCGTTTTATTACGTTTTTCGTATTTTCCGCATTTATTTGGTTACTTGTCGTCGGCTTTCGCAGAGATCCGGTTCCTCAGAAAAATTAGGGTTTTCCTAAGTTTCCTTATTTTAAGGAAATCGACAGTAGGTGAATTTCGGTTCCCATAGTTTGGCGCTTGAAGGAGGGGGGGGGTTCGGATTACTCTTACTCATAGCCGCAAAACATTTGATCAAAACGATGTCTGGATATATGAAAGACAAAGTCGCAACTCGCAAAAACGCTGGTAAAACAACTCTAGCAGTGACTGCTCCTATAGCCAACGCTCACGCAAGCGCTGTAGTAATTAATAAAATCAAAAACTTAATCGCGACTCTTCACCACAGAAAGAGAACGAAACGAGCTCGCGATTTCTACATCTAAACAAAAAGACAACTGATATGTTGCATATTTACTTGGTTTTAACATTGCATTCTTATTCATGTTGAGCATATAGATTAGATTTTTGCACTCTTAGGTTGCATTTTGCATTCATTTGTCTTTATCAGGTGGTGAAACATGCTGTGGAGTTCTTGGAGGTGTTTGGGATCAATTATGTGCCAAAAGAGAGTGCAAAGATGTCATTTGGCGAGCCGGAGCAGCCACAGCGAAGTCAAGAGGTCGCTGCAAGCAACATCAGTCACAGCGGACCCCCGGGCGGAGTCAGCGGGTCGCTCCAGACCACAGCGGAGGCTCGGCAGCGGATGTAAGGGGACCGCTCGCGTTTGAGAGACGGGATGAGAGAAGAGCGCCGCAGCGGGGTCTTGGCAGCGGGGTCGGGAGGCCGCTCCACGCCCACAGCGGACCCCTGGGGCGGAGTCAGGGGGCCGCTCGGGTTCAAGAGAAAAGAAAAGCAGCCACAGCGGGGTCTTGGCAGCGGGGTTTTGACCCCGCTGTGCGTCTTTTATGTGGCGAAAATAAGACTTTGAGGACCTTTTTGCAATTTTTGTTTTTTATGTTTTGAGTTTCAGAAACCTAATTAAAAGTACGTTGTAAGCCTCCAGAGGCAGATTATCTTTTGTTCTTGAAGAAAAATTTCTTTTGATTCAAAATTTCATTGTTTTCATCTTGTGTTCTTGTTGATTTCTTGTCTATTTCTCTACATGATTAATCTGAAATCCAATATGGGTTTAAGAGGAATCATGGAGATTAGTGAGTAATCACCTTTTGAATTCATGGGTTAGGGAGATTAAAGGTGATTAGGTTAGATTTAGGATGTTTTAGTGTTATATTTCTCTTGTTCCTTGCTTATTAGAGTAACCATAATGCCTCTTTTGAATTGATCACTCAAAGGTTGATCTCTAGACAATTCCCACTCACAAAGTGTTCGATGAAATGTCTGAGTCAACTCTCTTAAGCTTTTAACAGTCTTTACCAGGGACACTTGTTGTTAAAGGTGTTAAGATGGCTAATAGATCTATTCTTAATGATTACTTTCATAATATTCAGCCAAAGACATTTGATGCTTGAGTTATGGTAGTAAATGAACATTCATCTAGACATAGAGCTTGTTTAGAATCGTATCTAGGCCTAAGGTAGACAGTTTAATTGATCGCTTGCCATCCTTAGATCGAAACTTGATCACCCAAGGTCAAATTCCCTATACCCATGAGTTCTCCTTTATCTTCTTTGTCAAAGTTATATCTTT
>CAKOAT010680709.1:4050-23663 GCA_932364175.1 Eruca vesicaria subsp. sativa | reverse complement strand
TTAGTTAACCTTAAAAACCAATCAATCACATGATCGCACTTAGATTAAGCTAGTACTTGTATTCTCGGTGCTTTTAAATCCCTCAGAACTGGTTCGACAATCATCTATACTACAACATTTGCCTTAGGAGCCTCAAAAACTCCTAATATCAACAACGATAAAACCAATCAAACCCCGTAACCAAATCGGAGAAATCTCACATGTGAAGGTTTGACCAGCTCAGTTGGACACGATTCTCGGGATCCTACACCTGATCCTATTCCAATCTCGATCGTACAGCATTTCATTTCGTCTCAATCGGACTTTCCGTTAAGATTCTATGACGAAAACAAGTCAACTCGACGAATCAAGATCACCCGCGCCAAGCGTCTTAGCTCGCCAAACGTAGAGCTAAACCAAGCTGGCTTAGCTCGCCGAACGTAGAGCTAAACCAAGCTGGCATATCTCGCCGAACGTAGAGCTAAACCAAGCGTGCTTAGCTCACCGAACGTAGAGCTAAACCAAGCTATAGCTTAGCTCGCCGAACATATAGCTAAACCAAGCTGGCTTATCTCGCCGAACGTAGAGCTAAACCAAGCGTCCCAGCTCGCCGAACGTAGAGCTAAACCAAGCTGGCTTAGCTTGCCGAACGTAGAGCTAAACCAAGCTGCCTAAGCTCGCCGAACGTAGAGCTAAACCAAGCTGGCTTAGCTCGCCGAACGTAGAGCTAAACCAAGCTGGCTTAGCTCGCCCAACGTAGAGCTAAACAAAGCTGGCTTAGCTCACCGAACGTAAAGCTAAACCAAGCTGGCTTAGCTCGCCGAACATAGAGCTAAACCAAGCGTCTTAGCTCGCCGAACGTAGAGCTAAACCAAGCTGGCTTAGCTCGTCGAACGTAGAGCTAAACCAAGCTGGCTTAGCTCTCCGAACGTAGAGCTAAACCAAGCGTCTTAGTTCGCCGAACGTAGAGCTAAACCAAGCTAGCTTAGCTCGCCGAACGTAGAGCTAAAACAAGCTGGCTTAGCTCGCCGAACGCGGAGCTAAACCAAGCGTCTTAGCTCGCCGAACGTAGAGCTGAACCAAGCGCCTAGCTCGTCCAAGAGGCGCAGACTTTGCCCCAAGGTTTCTTACCATCCAGATCGCCACACGGCGAGCTGAAAGGGTTCACCCGACTCGCCCTACGTCGAGCTGAACCAATCCTCGAGTTTCTCTCTCGAGTCTTGATCGCGCTGATTCTCGTTTCGTCTAAATCGGAATTTCCATCGGGATTTTCCGATAAAACCGCAAAGACTTGTTTCTTCGTATAAGTTCGAATCAATCATCTAAAACGGCAACGGTTGACTTAACACCAAAGTTGCCTAATTTATACGAGAGATCTGAACTCACTAAACGAAATCCGGTTTTACGAAACTCTGCCATGCTAAGTCGAAAACATCTAATCATAAACACGTGATTGATTTTTCGATATACAAAGCGCACCTAGTCAGTTAAATAAAACCAGCAGTACGAAGAAACAAGAACATAAACTCGGACGATGAAATCCCTTCCTCACTCTGAAACTCTCGTTGGTATTTCGTCGAAGATCGATTCATACAAAAGTAAGTCAAAAGACGAAGAACGAAGAATAGGCGGTTCCAAATCATCGATGAAACTAAGGTATGATCGATTTGAAAATTTTATTAAACTTCTAAATTTCTCGTAGGTAAGAAACGAAAACGTCTTGTAAACTGTCGTGAAACCTAGAGAACTTAGAATTTAGAGGATAGTCAGCATGCTAAGTCGTAAGCAATTTTTGTCTATCTCGATTTGTTGTTCTCTATCCATTAAGGCATAATTCTCAAACCGATCCAACCTCTCATACAACCGAGAAACGATCGCCACGCATTCGAACGTACTCATGTCCTAAAAGAAAGAAGGAGCTAGAGACGCTGATGTCGTCTTAAAACCAACTCGCTCCTAGAAATTTTCGTAAATCAGACATACTCCAAGTCATCGCCAATCCACCACGGTCTTTAACCAACCCGGATTATCGATCACCCGAATCCTTCAAAGGAAACTCATCTTTTTCTTTTCGTCGAATATTTTCCCTCGCATCGATAAACGCTTTCTATAAAGCAAACTCTCGCCAAACAAGCAGAAAAATATTCGGACAATCCGACGCCTCGTCAGAATCATCCCAAAAGCAAACGACAATCTAAGAACTGTCTAAACGCTAAAGACTGATCCAAACCGTCTGAGAAATAATCTCGAGAAATATACAGCATCTCTCGTCGCAATCATGCGGTTAGAAAATCTCTGTGAAACTTCAGAGTGAAACTCGATGATTTGTCAAAGTCGTAAAGATCTTCTCGAACTTGATAAAACAAGTGTCGTATAAGAATCGAAAAATTATACGAGAAATCTTTAGGCATCGAAGCATTGATCTCATTTTCCGTCAAACCAAGTGAGTCGCGGAATAATATCAAGAACATTTGCGGCAAAAAGAAAAAAATCGAGAACACAAAGCAGCAATAAGGAACACATCCTCCCTTCTCGCCGACTGATACTATTTCTGGTCATGTGATTCATTCCGCCCGAGAAACCCGCTAAAACATTTTGCGACTAGATCTCGGTGAAATAAATTTTGGTAAAACTCCACGAGTGACTCCGAAAAACTATCACCGAAGAATCAAAAACTAAGCGGAAAGGTTTCTAGAAAAATCTGCGGAAACATTGTTAACTCAATGCGTCATGCCGATTTACTAAATTCATCGCCCGTTACTTACGCGAGAAATCCTTCGTATAGTCAGGATCATGTCATAACGAAGTAACTTTCGAAAATAAACGTAACAGGTTTTGCGAAAAGTGCTTTCCTTATAGCGAAAACCAAGCTATACGATCCGGCACTGAGCGACCAATCTAAACTTTGCTCCCTCGCGCCACGATCTGAAAGATCTCGCTCTTTACCCCTTCGGTTCACGAGCATCCGCCCTCATTCCTCCCGGTTACGTCCGAGAATGAAACTACCATGTGAACAACTCCGCACGGACTCTGCATCGAGCTTCTTAGGCTCTGTCCCCCTCGAGTAAAAAAAGAAACAACTTCCATACGAACAAAGGAAAAGTTTATACGAAACTTTCCTCGTATAAATCAAACCTACAATGGAAAAACGTTTTCTGTAATCCCGGGCATACTTGGCATATCAAGCTCGACAAACACTATGTGGCTATTGTCCGATCACGCTTCACTTCAATGCCAAGTTTACAGACCGACTCGACCTTATCAATAACACGAAAGTGTCGTGGTCTAATCCTCTACCGAATACGACCTTGGCTGTGCGGCTGAATACAACCTTCACGCCAAGCCAATACATTCAACTGATAATGCAAACTTTTCGAAAAATCGGCTAAGTTCTTTATCCTCACGATTCACTCTATTTCCAAGAAAGTTGCCTACAAAATCCGACAAGTCTCGGAAGGGCAACACTTCACAAAGCACCATAACGAAAAACGCTTCATTTTGGGGAAACAACTTACGCGGCCTCTCGGTCCTAATTGCTCCAGCACAAATCATAAAACTACTTAACATCCAAACATGAATGTAAGTTTTAATTGCGAATATTCACAAACGAACCAAAGTGTTCCTGCAAAGCAGGGTTAAGACAAAACCCCCGCAACACCGCGAAACATCTTCGAGCCCGCAAACGTTTAGAACACGAAACGCGGCACACGAAATAAAAACCAACTTTCGGCACTGCGAGACGTCGCAGACGCCCGGAGAATAGTTTTTCGATACAAATACCTTCCTCGATAAAGTCATTTTCTTGGAAGACCTAACAGTCCATCCGCGACTATAAAAATACGCAAAACTTCTTAACGTGCGAAGGCCAAAACAACGTAAACATCTATCACCTAAAAAGTTTGTTGCTGATCACAACAAACTCGCAACATTCCTAAACAAACTTAAGTTATCTCGCAGAGATAGCTCTCGAACACCCGACACAAGGGTAATAGCGCTATAAAAGAAATCCAAACTTTTGATCAGCACTTCCGGGCAACTTAGAAATTCTTCCCGGTGAGATGCTCGGTTCCAACCAGACGAATCGTATAAGCCGAGAACCTATCGTGGATTCTAAATCGGTATGGAATCAGGTTAAAATCGCAACAGGCAAAACGAAAGCCGACTAGTCATCGCACAGCCTCAATCCGAAAGTAAACTTAGGTCTTGCCCTAAACCCAGCACACTGGTCTCTAACGTCTCAAGGCATGAATCGAGATCCTAAAGGCATGTCTCTTCGTCTATATCTAAACGCTCACTCGATTTGCTAAACATCCTAATTGAGCAAACGAATAAGGCGATCCTTAAAGGGAAAGGAATGCGAGACGACAACTCGCGGACCTCCCTCAATATCAACTCATATTCTTCCCTCTATATTCATACGATTTAAAACACGCTCTTAAAAATACAAACTGAATTTTAATAAAGCCGCAAAAGCGGCAGGGACTCAGAGCCGCACACGGCCAGTCCGAAAACTGTAACGGCCACGCTCGGCCAGACCAAACGGCCTACGAGGTTAGTCTCAAGGCCGGCAAAGGTCCAATACAAGATGCCATCGACATCAATATGCTTCACGACATATAACTAGACCGTAAAGGTCTTGCTAGGAAACAGGTCATACGAACCTTAACTCCGAAACGAACTATGAAAGGCTTGATCCCTTCAATAGGGTACGTAGGCAGCCTTCACAAGGCGCAGCCCTAATCTTAAACGCTTTCCGCTTCCTGAAGAATGGAAAGATCACTTTCAACGGACCTTTCCAACCATTTATTCCGCCTAACTTAACTAAAACTGGCTAACCACTCGCAAGAACCATATGCTAGAAGCTCAAGATTCTAGCGAGCTGGGGGGCTAACTATTGGTGTCAAAATCGGTCACGACGGAATCAATGGCTAAAAGTTTCCGTAAAAATATACGATTTATAAGACTCAAGAAGTCGTTTTATAAAACTCAATAAGTCGTTTTATAAAACTCAATAAGTCGTTTTATAAAACTCGAGAAGTCGTTTTATAAAACTCGCTAAGTCGAGAAATCGTTTTATAAAACTCGAGAAATCGTTTTATAAACCTCGAGAAATCGTTTTATAAAACTCGGGAAATCATTTTATAAAACTCGAGAAATCGTTTTATAAAACTCGAGAAATCGTTTTATAAATCCAAAAGAGATTTCCGAACAAAGGAAATCCGCGGAAAACTCAGAAGATCTTTATCTCGTAAGAACGAAACAAACGTCGATTACACGATCGCCCGAGTTAAGCACAAAACCGCCGTAAAACGCGAGCTAGTCCCGACACGACTAGCTCGCCGGACGGCGAGCTGGGACAGCTGGCCTAGCTCGCCGTTCGGCGAGCTAGTCTCGTCACGACTAGCTCGCCGCTCGGCGACCTAGTCCCATCCCCACTAGCTCGCCATTCGGCGAGATAGAAGCTTCCCGGGCAGCTCGCCGAACGGCGAGCTAAACCAGTCCGGTTTGGCTCGCCGTACGTCGAACCGACCATCCCGAGCCTCGATCTCCCACATCCCCGAGTCAAGTCTTACGTCCTTTGACACGATCATGTTCTGAACCACGGTCGAAATGTCTCCCGTTTCGTCTCGATCCGTCCTATCGTTTGAGTTTTACGATAAAAACCGCAAAACTTTGTTTTCTCGAAAAGAACTCGAGGAAATCGTATAAAATGGCAACGGTTAAACGAAACACCGAACATTGTCTAAACTATACGATTTATTCGAGAATTTTCGTAAATATCGTAAAAACGCGTTTTTAATAAAAAAAACGAACATAGCTAAACTTTACCATTAACTCGGGGAATTTACTAAGAACGGCATCGGATCAGGAAACGACCTCGTCTAAAAGTCGTAAAACGGTTTTGTCGCAAAACGGTTCGAAAGTTCCTAAAACGCGATAAAAGCCTATCTCGCGACTTTAACGAAGTCTAACCCGAAGATGCGACGACGTTTTGACGATTTACTCGCAGAAAGAAGATAAATGTCAAACTTGAAGATAAATGTCAAGTTTGAGGATAAATAGAAGATTTCCGCGGGAAAAAAGGAAAGATAAAGATAAATGGAAGATTCCCGATAAGCTCGAATCTGGGCGAAATGGAAAGACTACACCGCCTAGGAAGGGAGTATATAAGCAAGAGGCATAGGGCAGAAGCAAGGGACGAATTTCAGAGTTCTCATCTGAGACTTTTAACGAAAGGAAAAAAAAAAAAAAATCTTTCCAAAAAGTTTAATTTTAAATATATATAGACATATTAGTCTTAAATATAAATTTAAATAAAAAATTTTATTTTATCTTAATTTTTACATATATTTAACGTAAAATTAATAATGTAACAAAATAATAAATTTAAAAATAAACTACATTTTATTTTTAAATATAATTTACTTTTAAAACTTTTGTTTCTACACATGGTGCATGAAAACACATAATATATAAAAATATAAGAACCATATCCGCGCGGATACGCGGATTAATTTCTAATCTATACTATTAAAGCTGAAGTACAAAAAATTAAGTGTTTGGAAACATGAATATGAAGTATTTAAAATTATGATGATTGGAAACAAGGATAGCCTACAAATCTAATGGGCTTACTTATTAAACTAAAAATTGATGCGGCCCAAAGTACCATTATTATTGTTTTGAGTTTTTATCATTGATATTACTTTATTTCTGAAAATTATTTATACATATATGTACTCATGTTTTAAATGTATTCGGAATAAATCAAGAATAATATATATTTTATTTATATAATTTATATTGACTATTTTTATAAGTTTTTAACAGTAATATACTAGCCTTCCAATTCTTCATTAAAAATGAACTTAAAAATTTGACTAAATTGTTTAGTGTATATAACTTTGTACCAAATTTAGTCAAAAAAAATTTATAAAATATTACTAAAATATTTACGAGTCACAACATTTTACTGACGTCCCATTACACAATACAGTGATGAAATACAATGTTTAAACAGTATACTATCCCCTATATATTATTTGAGAATCATTTAAAAAGTTGTAACCTTAAGTTTGTAAGAATTAAAAATAACCCCAATCCTACGTGGCATAGCTCTTTGGCTTCTATTTCAAATCCTAAGGATTTTAGAACATGTGATATAATGTATAGTTTAAAAATTATATTCTCTAGCAATATAATATTCCGTAGGCTATAGTTGGTCGCATATATCAAATATTTATTGTTTCGCATGCTTTCCTTAAATAAAACCTACGGAATTACCTAATGTGATCAAAATATATATATGACAATTAATGATTTTAAACAATAAAGATTTGATAACAATCTGTATACTTTTTTTCATTTTGTTTATTTCTTTATTATTAAAATAAATTACACAATTACTTTAATCATATAATAAAATCTAGATTTTTTTTTGTGTATGTTGTATTTCGAATTTTTCAAAATGAGTATAAATTACTAAAACTGTTAAAATTCCCACATAAACTTTTAAGATTAAGGTTTTAATTTTTTTTATATACTAAAATATAATGATTATAAGACCATATGAAGAAATAATTTTAGTTTATATATATTTAATATCATTTTCATTAAACTATACATCGTATGAAAATACATATTTATATTTTGATATTTGCCTTGAACATATATTGAAAAGTTAATATTTTAATTTTGATATATGTCATTGTTTTTTTAAAATGATTATAAACTATTGAAACTACTAAACATCTCAAATTTAAAAAAAATCGTTGGTGTAAAGTTTTATTACACAAATATGCAAATAATCATAAAATCATATGAGTAGAAACCTCATTTAATAAATATCCATATTAAAAGTGTGTAATATTACTATGTTTATATCATTTATTTTTAATTATTTATCATATACAATATATAAGATTGATTATATCGATTTATTTACCCTAATTGTGAATAAACAAGAGTAATAGTTAAATTTATATGCATACGCCAATTTATTGCATAATAGTAACTGATTTCTTAGTTATTTAATATATATTTATTATTTTATTATTTATAATATGCAGAAAGATATAAATAAATAATAAATATAAAATACTTATTGTGCATAAAGTGCAGATCTTAACCTAAGTATGTATCTCTTTAATTATTTTAAATCTTAAGTATTTTCTAAAACAAACGAAAGGAGAATAAAATTAAAAATACATATTTATATCCAGTAATAACCAAAATATTTAAAAAAACATAGCTAGAGAAAAATGGAAGATAAAAAGGACTGACACGTGAACGTAAACTTATCATAACCATAATTAATTTTTAAATTGTTAAATCATGATATAAAACTGAGTTAATTTTTTAATTTGTTAATTTGTTAATTTTTGAATTTTTTAAATCATTATGGTTATGTTAAATCATGATCATAATTAATTTTAAATTGTTCATTTGTATTTGAAAAACTTAAAATATTGTTTTTAAAAATAATTTAAAATTTAACATAATTTTTTATAAATTATTTTAAAAATAATAATTTGTAAAAAATATAATTTTCTAATATTATTAGACAGATAAATAAATTATATTAAATTAGTTTTGAAACTTTATATATTTTAAATGAAAATATTTTACCAATTGCTTCTTAAAAAACATTAGGGAACTTGCTAAATACTCTACCAATCAAGCCCAGTGACATTCCATTTATTTTCCATCACTCGAACACTGAAAAGTGAAAAAGATATATGAAATCAGATTCATTAAATTCTAAGATTTGATCTACATTTCTAACTAAAATTGTTTCTGATCTTACGTATAGATAATTATATAAAAATTTCAAAATTATGAAATTTCAAATACATACAAAAACAATCATATGTAAATTTTAAATTTGTAATACTAAAATTTTATATTTTAATTACATATATTCACCCTGCGCAATGCGCAGGTCTTATCCTAGTTACTTAGTAAAATTGAAACCGTAAGATTGTAATTTTAAAAATATTTATATATACCATAAAAATAAAGACCTGTCCAGTCGGGTCGGTTGTGATCTAGTTTATATTATACCAATAGACTAAAGAACTTGATGTCATTGATGAGTAAAGAACGTCCAAAGATTTTTATTGAGCATAAAAACATACATAAGAAGCAAACTTATTAGTTAAAACTCAGATATTTATACAAATACCAAGATCATATCATCCGTTGGAACTAAAACACGATAGACACCCCGATTTGGACGAAAGAATCTCATCAATCCTCTTTCTCATTTCATCCTCATTTAGTCCCTCTCCACGCACGACAAGTACGCCATTGTCTAGTTCTGCGTCTGTGACTCCTAACAAAAGGAGAAAGTTCATTAGATACGTTTTTGGCTCAAACATAACCATTAGATTTTGTTAGTGTACCTTTACACTTGTAGATATAAGCAAAAGCTTTCTTTGTGGCTTTTCCACCTGTAACTCCATTCCCGAATCTCAGTTCTGGCTGTAAATAATGAAATTACATTAGTTTAAAAGAATTATTCATATAGTTATGTAAACTGTATGTTTACAAGTGCTTTCTGATAAATTAAACTAACCATTTTGAAAGTTGGAAATTTGAATAGAGGTGATCAAGTGTAGGATAAGAGTTTATGTGTGATGCGAAGATTAGATGTCTAATAAATATTGCTTGGTCTGAGAAATAATCGTAATCAAACCAATCTACCTTTTGTTCCACATATAAAAGAAAATAGAAAAAAATCATAATTATATGAGTAATAATTCCTAATTATTTTAGAAATGTTCTATTATTTTTAGATGTAATCCTAAGTTTACTTAAACAATAAGAAAACTATTATAAATTTATCCAATTTTTTTCTTTTTTTTTTGTCTCAAAATAAAAGATTATGTTAACACTATATTAATTATTCTAATTTTGGTGACAAAAAGTTATATTTATCATATCTTAAAATTTTGATGTATTTAATGTAATTTGATTTCTTAATTTTTTTTTTCTTTTGAAACTGGCTTTTTGATTTCTTTGCTTATCCAATAACTATTCTACTTATACCTGAAAAACACTGAATGGGCACTGGACAAAAAAAAAATATAGTGTAACCTATCAATATATTTTCCAATAATAAATTTAAGAGAAGACAATATTTAACTAACTATGCCATTTACCAATACTTTTTTTTTTGGTTTTTTTTTTTGGCATCAGCCATTTACCAATACTTAAAATGCAATATAATTTGACAAAGATAATTTATGTTTCAATCTTATAATTACTGAAGTTTTTGGTATTATAAATTGTTGATAAAGTAGAAAATGATTTGTTTCTAAAAACGTAACGTGGAAACATCCTTCCCTTCTCTCTTCCCTAATCCCTAGTCTCCACGCATATCTGTCTCTCATTCTCGTCTCCGGCCACAGTGAAATTATCACAACGCGATGGGTGTGGATTACTACAACATACTGAAGGTGAATCACAACGCGACGGAGGATGATCTGAAGAAAGCGTACAAGCGTCTGGCGATGATCTGGCATCCCGACAAGAACCCATCCGCGAGGCGAGACGAAGCGGAGGCCAAATTCAAACGGATCTCTGAGGCCTACGACGTTCTCTCCGACCCTCAGAAGCGCCAGATCTACGATCTTTACGGCGAGGAAGGTCTCAAATCTGGGAAAATCCCCAATTATGAGGCTTCTTCCTCGTCCTCTTCGTCGCGACACCCGCAGTTTCACCACCAGCATCGGCAGCATCCGCCTAACGCGTCGTCGTTTCGTTTTAACCCTAGAGATGCGGAGGATATCTATGCTGAGATCTTTGGATCTGAAGGTGGAGGAGGAGGAGGGCATAGGACGACGTTTAGGGATGGGAGTTTCAGGAACGGTCATTTTAATGGTCATAGTAGTGAGCTTAGGAAAGCTCCAGCTGTTGAGAATCCGTTGCCTTGTAGTTTGGAGGATCTTTGCAAAGGTGTGAAGAAGAAGATGAGGTTGTCCAGAAATGTTTACGATGCTTCTGGGTATGTCTTTCTTTTTAAGATTCTGCACTAGTTGGGTAGTAATTGATTGGTTTGGCTGAGAGAAGCTTATTGCTTTTCATATCGTCGTCTGTTCTAGTAGAAAATTATTCTTCTTGTTGGTCAAAAATTGAACTTGTCCGAATGAAAAAAGGTTACTTTATTAGTTGGATTGTGTAGCTCTCTAACACTCCCTAAAAGGCAATGACTTTTGTGATTGTATAGGCAAGTACTAGCGAAGATCAACGTGTCCACCTAACCTGTTCCAAAATCTATCTTGTTGTACTTAATAAAAGTTAGTATATTAGTTGGAATCAAGCGGTCCATTTCATGACAAAACTGGCTATGTGTACCTTTCCAACACTGCTAAAAATGAACTCTTTGGACAAGGAAATGATTTGTGTGATTGTATAGGCAAAGGTTAACGTGTCCTCTCTTAATACCTTTTTTTTACCTATGAATTGCTTTAGTTTCTTTCCATAACTCCGGTGTTTGCAGTTTACAGCTGCAAGACTTGATTTTATGTATATTGAGAATAGATGATAGTTTGCACGTATCTGTATGTATGTATTGGGCTCATTTGTTATCTCAATACTGTTATGATTCGTGTTGTTTGACTATGCAGTAGAATGAGGGTCGTGGAGGAGATATTGCCCATAGAAATAAAACCCGGGTGGAAGAAAGGCACAAAGCTCACTTTCCCTAAGAAAGGCAACGAAGAACCTGGAATCATACCAGCAGATATCATCTTCGTGGTTGAAGAGAAGCCACATCCTGTTTACAAGAGAGATGGAAACGACCTCCTGGTCAATCAGGAGATCACTCTACTTGAAGCACTAACAGGTAAGACCCTCGACCTGACCACGCTCGATGGGAGGACTCTCATGATCCCACTGACCGATATCATCAACCCGGATCACGAGATTGTTGTTCCAAACGAAGGAATGCCTATCTCTAAAGAACCTGGTAGAAAAGGTAACCTGAGACTGAAGCTTAACGTGAGATATCCGTCGAAGCTGACGGCGGAACAGAAATCCGAGCTGAAGAGAGTTCTTGGTGGGGTTTCTTGAAGAAGTCAGATGATGAATGTAGATAGCAACAGGTAGAAGATGATGTAGATTGTGAATGGTAGGATGGATTCTTCTAAGTGGCGCGGCTTGGATTTGAAAGCCGTAAGAACAAACACAAGCTTTGCTTCTGCCTTTTCTGTTTCTCTTGTCTGGAATTAGACTACTCTTTTTTCCTCTTTTTTTTTAATTTTATTTATTTTGATTTCGTTTCGAGCCCTTTATGCGAGTTACTCCAAACATTGAGGTTGCTTTGTTACCTATTTATCTTACTAATAAAAATCATTTGTGCCGCAACTATAGTTAGGTATCTTGATAACTAGGTCCTAATGTTTATATTAGTTTGGCACTGAAACCAGAACACCAACAAGAGTCATCAGAAACACGGAAACTCAAAAACTCTCCAATTCAAACAGGTAGTAGGAAGGGATGTATGTTTAGCCAACAGTATAGGCACTAACAAAAAACCATCCACATCGAGCTAACTAAAGACAGTATCTACCTTACCAATCCATGTACAAGCGAAGACGTGCAGCCTAAACCAAATAAACAATGCAATCAGATAGTCATTTTGATTAGACGTTTAGTGGCTAGGAAAGATGGCCACACAAACCCTTATTCAACCAACTTGGCCAGCTGTTATACGGTATCGGAATTAAACAACACGAATATTTATTGGGGAAAAGTTATGAAAAAACTCAACAATGTACTACACCTTTTGTGGCCAATATATAGGCTTCCTCTCTTCTTACAAACACGTATAGTATAGGATCCCAAAAGAGGTACTTCAAGGAGGAAAAAACTGTTGATGAAAATGTTTTAAGCAGTGGTGTTGGAGACTGGGAAGAGCTTTTCCACCATGTTGTTGGAGAGGATTCTGTTTGGGTCCAGCTCCCTTCGTGCTTTGTTGTATGCATCCACCGGGAATCGTTTTCTGAGTCTTCCTTGTAGGGCCTCAAGTTCCTCTTTATCCTTTGGTATCTGATTTACATATACATTTAAGGACACTAAAGTTTAGAAATTGTCCAAATAGTAATCTCTGACAGATTCTCATTTCCTTTGCTTATTTTTCTTTGTTTACACAATGACAACAATTGCATTACAAGCAGAGAAAGGTATTAAGATACAGGAGTTTTTGACCGTTCCGTTACAATGAACTAATTATATATTCAGTTCTGAAAAGGTGAGTGAATCAGAAGGACCATATAAATTATAAAATGTACAATTACCTCAATTTTAGCCCAGTGTTCATACGCAGCATATTGATCCCACAGTTTTGCCTGTGTTAAATGTCTATAGTGGAAAAACTCATCTGTGATGTCCTTCCTCTGGCGAGGGTCTGCTGTCGGGAGATACATGATTATACCAACCTGACACAGCATGTTATAAGTGTATATGCTTAGCAATGGAAAGAGAGAGAATGACAGCGGCAAAAAGTCAATGCTGAAACAAGATTGTCAATAATAGCAAGAATCTACCAAGTAGAACAACAATCCATCTCTCTAATGTAAATTATACAGCATTGATCTTCCGAAATATTGTCCTCGCAACAGAGGCAGAGAGGCTACAGACTGACACCACTATCTCATTTTTACGTATTTTCACGAAAGTTAAAAAAGGGAAAACAGGTGTTACCCATGAGAAAATGTCATCCTCTGCAGTGCTGAATGCAGGACTCATAGGGCTCTTACTTCGGCCTGTCCAACGCTGCTCTATTGGAGAAGGTGCTGGTATTGCTTCTTTCTCTATCAATTCTTTCAGCTGTTCTATGTATTCAAGATCTTTCATGCTAGGCTTAGCGAGAGTTCCAGCAGGAAAACAAGTTTCTGATACCCACTGTTGACCACCACAGTCAAAGCCCAGAATTTCATCACTCCACCCTACTCTGTACCCTTCTGATTTTTTCCAAAACTCCGCCTCCGCTTGATTTACTTTTCCAACGTGAACGTCATTGAGAGGATCTAGTGCAATTAGCTTATCTCTCAACTCTGTAAATGAAAGCTCGTTAATGTCTGGCTCCCTGCTGTCAGGGGACTTCTTACTAGAATCCTGGACCCTAACACATCAAGAGAGAAAAGGATGATCACACTAGAGAAAGCAATTTAAAGATAACAACTAAAGCATAACGATACCTATACTTCACTATGCTTTCTCTATAGAGGTCACGGACATGCTTCAAAGCCTCATCTTTAGTGTACTTTGGTTTGTCCTTAGGCGCCCCACTCCATTTTGATACAGGGTTGCATGTTACAACCACGACCGTGTCAGTGTAAGGAATATACAGGTACTTCACATGCTTGTTTGTCGAGAGCAACTTTCTAATCAACCACAAACGAAAACAGAAGTTAGGAAAACTTCCACACTTATGAGATCAATTTGCTTCATATTAGACGGAGTTCTAGGAGCAGTAAGCCATTAACTAGAAAGTGAAAGTTAGCAAGACTTAACAAGGATGGAGATATACTACTAAGACTAAGATAAGGAAAGTTAGCAAGACTAAACTTGTGATTTTTCTTGATTTCTTCCAAGCTTGAAACGTAAGTGTGCTCAACAAGTTCCTGTCTTTCAACGCATTGAAGAGTGACCTCAGCAACAACTCCAAGTCCACCAAGACCACATCGAGCTAAATGAAAAAGATCCGGATCTTTATCCTTAGAAAGCTCAATAGTTCCCTTTGCAGGAGTGACCAGCTTCATGCCAATCACTTGCTCATCGATAGGAGGCAATCTAGCACCTGTCCCATGTGCCCCAACCTGAACATAAAAACACACAAAAACATAAACCCAAAACCTTTCCTTATAAGAAAAAAAAAAACAAGACGGAAAGAAAGCGAGTGTAAACCTGAATAATGCCACCAATCTGCTGCTCTCTAATAGAAGCAAAGTTCTGGAGAGTGAGGCCATACTCTTTAAGTGCGTCAACAAGCTGCTGAACCCTAATCCCCGCCTGCACACGAACTCTCTTCTTCTCCTTATCCACCTCGAGGACCTTATCCATTAGCGCCAAATTCACCATCCCCGAGCGAGACAAACCGATCCCATTGGGGGAAAGACCCGATCCAACGGGTCGGATCCTGTTCCTCTTCTCATGAGCTTCCTTGACGAGAGCTTCGAGATCAGCGAGAGTCTCCGGCTGGTTAAAGTTCCTAGTCTGGACCTCGTGAGTACCGCTCCAGTTAGAGACGGTGTGGAGATCTTCGGGGAGAGGAGCGTATCGGAAGATTTGAGCCTTCTTGTGTTTGGCGTTTTCCGGGAAGGGGAAGGAGAAGTAAGTGGCGGCGCCGGAGAAGAGAGCGAGTGCTGCGTATCCGGCGTATTTGCGGAACTCCTTTTCTGAGGCGGAGGAGGAAATTGGAGGTGGTGGAGGAGGAGGCGGTGGAGGGGGTGGAGTCAATGTCTGATTGGATGTGCAGAGTGTGCGGAGAGGGGGGATGGTAGATGGAGACGAGGTTAGGGTTCGAAGGGGACGGGCATTGGAGCGGCGGAGGAGAAGTGATCGGAGCATTTTTGTTTTTAGTTCAGGCGATCTAAAACCTGAGCCAGCTAAAGGTTTCTGTAGAAAATTACAAAGATCAGGTTTTGAGATTCAACGAAATTACAGAAATGCCCCGATTTTTTCTCAATTTAAGCCGTTTGTTGTTTTTTTAGAGACTTACACTAAAAAGATACATTATCATTTTATTTATTTTATTATCTCTTTTTTTTAATCTATTACTCAAGCGACTTGAGTTGGTCTGGGTAACTAAACCGGAATAGAACAACCAACGTACACAATCTTACGATAAAAAGACTTAGCTATCTTAGCTAAAGAATCAGAAACGCCGTTCTGTAATCTAGGAACATAAAAAAATCTTGAATTCAGGAAAACAGATCTTCCGTGTCAACAATTTCTCAGTTTCGTTGAGAAGTTAGGCCATGCATGAGGATTCCTGATCATCTCGATCATCTCCTTGCAACCAGTTCCAAAGCTCTGACATGGCGAATGTTGAAGCATTTTCTCTATTGCCCACCGCAGTGCTTCCAACTCTGAATGCAACGACGATTCCACTCGATCAAAATTACGCAGCCCCATTAACTGGCGATTTCCGGAATTATCATTTAACACCCATCCACATCCACTGAAGAAGTCCAAGATCCGTCCACCATGCATATGTTACCCAAACTTAGGGGTTGGTCTTCATCTATTCTGTTCTCAAGGGAGAACGGTATATTCTGCTCATTTGCCTGGAACCATGCTTGGCATTCACTTTCTGCATAGCGCGTTACCTCCAATGGGTCCCTATCAATGCCTCTAGATAGCTTATCATTCCTAGCCTTCCAAATGTACCAGACTAGCCAAGGATAAGGATCCCTGTCCAATTCCGGTTCCATTATTGCATTCTTCCTCCAGAATAGATAGTCCATATTCGTACTTTGTACTGGAAACAAAGCGGGATTGGTAGGCGTAGATGATAGCGCCCAAACTTGTAATGCAGGTGGGCATTCAAATATTGCATGTGTGATCGTTTCCTCGGGTTCCCCACAACTAGGGCAGTGGTTGTCACATCTCATATGTCTATAGTTTAAGATGCTTGTAACAGCTACATGTCCTGTTATCAACTGCCACATATAAGATGGCAAATCTTTTGGGGAGCCTTGACCTTCCAAGCATGTGCTTGGAGTTTTGTGATACTAGGCTCACATACTTCAGATCATCTTCCTTCCTCAAGATATTTCGTGCTACCCAGTATCCAGATTTAACTGTATACTGTCCAGTTTTCGTATAGCTCCAGTAGTACGTGTCCCGTCGATGCGTGGAACTAATGCCATACTCTTGATGAGAGGTATGTCAGCTGCATCAATATAATCGTGAATTCGGCTATCGTCCCAAGTCTTCGTTGTTTGATTAATCAAATCGCTCACTCGCATATTCGGATGCAGAACCGGTGCCAATGGGGTTGCTGGTCTCGCATGTATAGTAGGAATCCAAGGATCTTCCCAAGCTTTAACTTCATATCCCGAATAGACTTTTTTAATTCCTAATAATAGCAATTCTCTTCCGACCGATATACTTGTCCACACATATGATGGGCTGCTAGCATTGATTTGACGCAAAGGCGTACTCAATCTGTAATACCGGCCTCTCAAGACGCGAGCTACCAGAGAGTCCGGGTTCTGTACCAGTCTCCATAGCTGCTTTGTTAGTAACGCAAGGTTAAACTCATGGATCATCCTAAAGCCAATTCGGCCTTCTTCTCTGGGTAAGCATAATTTGTCCCATGTTGAACCAGTGAATACCCCTTTTTGGCGGATTTGAGCTCCACCAGAACTGTGCAATGGCACTAGCTAAATTCTCACAAATCTTCAATGGGAGAAGGAAGCAATACATTACATACGTCGGAAGAGCAAGCATGATTGATTTTATTATAACTTATTTCCCGCCTTTAGAAAGCCATCTTCCAGTCCATGCATTCACTCTACTTCTCAGCTTGTTCTTAAGGAAGGCAAATAGCTTACCTTTAGACCCATTGATATCCTCTGGTATACCAAAATATGACCCCATTCCTCCTTCATTTTGTGTCTTGATCTCTTGTCTCACATCCTAGCCAATTCTTTTACCAAAGAGTAAAGAAGACTTATCAAAATTAATGCATTGTTCTGAAGCTTGTCCATATACCCTGACCACTTTCATTACTTCTTCACATTCACGGGGCTCCGCCTTACAAAAAAATAAACTATCATCAGCAAAGAGAAGATGAGATACCGAGGGACACGCACGCGTGATGCGCATCCCCGTTATCTTTCCTTGGTTCTCTGCGTGATTTAGAAGGCTAACGAGCGCTTCCGTGCACAGAATAAAAATGAAAGGGGACAGAGGATCCCCCTGTCGTAGACCTCTCTCCGGGACAATATTCCCTCTTGGTTGGCCATTCATGAGAACCTTGTACTTTACTGATGTTATGCATCTCATTATCATAGTTATCCAGACTTTAGAAAATTCCATCTTTCTCATGGTGGTCTCAATGAATGACCATTCCATCCTATCATATTTGATAGCCATACTCTAGTTTCGGCCACTCGGTTTTGTTCTTAAAGCGTGGAACAACTCCTGAGCTATCATAATGTTGTCAGATATCTGTCTCCCAGCAACAAAGGCTGACTGGGTCTCTGAGATCATGTCTGGTAGAAAATTTTTTAATCTCTAGCATAAGACCTTAGAGATAATCTTGTAACTAACATTGCATAAGCTAATAGGGCGCAACTGACTCATCTGATTTGGCTTATCCACTTTTGGAATGAGACATATGTTGGTATCATTTAGCCCGGATGGCACCGTTCCCTCAAATAGGAATTGATTAACCATAAGAGTTAAATCATCCTTTACAATATCCCATAATTTATGGTAAAACAGCGCCGTCATTCCTCTGGTCCTGGAGATTTCTCTGGGTGCATCGCGAAAAGAGCCAATTGAACCTCTCATTCAGTGACCGGGGCTGTTAAAGTCTCATTATCTGTTAAAGTAATTGTGGTTGATACTTCATAGAGTGCTTCCTCTATTGCCTGAGGATTTGATGATTGAGAGATGTGTCCAAAGTAATTTGTAGCAATGGCTACCAATCCTTCCTCATCCTCCACAACATTTCCATCTTCATCCAGTAATTGGGTAATCCTATTCCTTGTTCTCCTTTAGTTCGTAAGGGCTTGAAAAAAATTAGTATTCCTATCCCCTTCTCTCAACTAGAAAATCCTACACTTCTGCTTCCAAAACATCTCCTCCGCCTTAAGAGTGTCGGATAGTTCCTTAATAGCTGCTGCAATCTCCTCAGTAGTGGCATCATCATTTGAAGATAAACGATCTACCTTTTCCTTAAGCTCCTCCACTGTTTTCTCTGAATTCAGATTATGCTGCTTTTTCCAATCACTTAATGCTCGTCGGCAGCTTGCAATATGCTCCATTATACTTGCGTCTGGTGGGAGTTCCGGTGACTTCCACCCCTCAAGTATAATTTGCCTCAGCTCATCATTATCCAACCATCTCTTATCAAATTTGAAATTTCTTTTTCTCCTAGGTTTCTTCTTTAGAACATCAGCTAGTATCGGACGATGATCCGATCCTCAGAGTCTCATATACTTCACTTTGGAATGAGGGAATTTCTCATGCCAGTCCTCATTCCCAACAGCCCTATCGAGGCGGTGTTGGGGTCAAAATCGGTACGACGGAATCAATAGCCAAAATTCCCCGCAAACGCGTAAACGCAACAGTTTTATGAATCTCGAGAATCATTTTATAAAACTCAAGAGATCGTTTTATAAAAACTCGAAGATCGTTTTATAAAAACTCGAAGATCGTTTTATAAAACTCGAGAGATCGTTTTATAAAACTCGAGAGATCGTTTTATAAAATCTCGAAGATCGTTTTATAAAAACTCGAAGATCGTTTTAAAGAACTCGAGAGATCGTTTTATAAAACTCGAGAGATCGTTTTATAAAACTCAAGAGATCGTTTTATAAAACTCGAGAGATCGTTTTATAAAACTCGAGAGATCGTTTTATAAAAACTCAAGAGATCGTTTTATAAAACTC
>CAKOAT010679598.1:111741-168388 GCA_932364175.1 Eruca vesicaria subsp. sativa | reverse complement strand
TTTTATAAAACGATTCTCGAGCTTTATAAAACGATTTCTCGAGTTTTATAAAACGATTCTCGAGCTTTATAAAACGATTCCTCGAGTTTTATAAAACGATTCTCGAGCTTTATAATACGATTTCTCGAGTTTTATAAAACGATTCTCGAGCTTTATAAAACGATTTCTCGAGTTTTATAAAATGATTCTCGAGCTTTATAAAACGATTTCTCGAGTTTTATAAAACGATTCTCGAGCTTTATAAAACGATTTCTCGGGTTTTATAAAACGATTCTCGAGCTTTATAAAACGATTTCTCGAGCTTTATAAAACGATTTCTCGAGTTTTATAAAATGAATTTTCCAGTTTTATAAAACGATTCTCGAGCTTTATAAAACTGTTCTTTTTGTATTCTTGCGGAAAGTTTTGGCTATTAATTCCGTCGTACCGATTTTGACCCCAACAACCATATAAACAATATCTCAACCTCTTGGTATTAGTTTTGATGGCTGAGTTAGTATGTACATAGTGGCTGGGTTTCTTGATTTAGTTATTTGATGGCTGAGATAGTGTTTATATGGTGGCATGGCGGCTGGGTTTTTGGTACTTTGTGGCTGAGTTATTAGTACTTTGACAGCTGAGTAATTATGTATTCGGCAGCTGATTTTGTAGGTGCGCGTGAGAAAAATGGTTATGAAGAACTCCGTAGAAGAGATGTTTCCTCAGTGGCCAGATGAAGCAGATGACCCGCAACTCGTTAACTTGATAACAGACATATATGCAGGTCGGTTTGTTAGAGGTTTTTTGGGAACACAGATGAAACGCAAACAAACAAACACAAAGGTTTTTGGTGTTTCGTCAAAGGCTGAGCCACCCATTAAGAAGCAGAAGAAAGTGAGCAGCTTCCAAGAGGATGAAGCTTCTGTGGAGGGAAAGGATGCTTACGAGAAGGAAGGTAATGATGATATTGGAGAAAATCCGATACTGATGAATATAATGTTTAGTCTGGATAGAATTGTCTCAAAAATAGACAACCACGAGAACAACTTTGAAAACTTCGACGCGTGGGTATCTAGAATCGAGTCCAGTTATACAAACATTCCTGATTTAGTCAGAGTTGCAGTGGACGAGTACTTCTCTAAAGTTCCCCAACAATCTTTAACGTTGCTACCACCACCGCCGCCACCGCCACCGCCAAACTTTTTTCCGCAGCAGTCAGTCAATAGTCCACCTGCTAAGGCCTCTGTCCATAGTACACCTACTAAGGCCTCTATCCATAGTACACCTGCTAAGAATTTGGGAGACACTGTTGATTTCGTTGGCATTTCTCCTGCAAAGGACCCAGCCTTAGGAAGCGGGCACAAGATAATAAGGTTTAAACAAAAAAGAAATGAGGTTAAAGAGAAGGACAAAGAGGCGGCTGAGTTAGGAAAGAAGGATGTGTCGCCTAAGAATAACTTAACGGCTGTAAGTAGGGAAGAAGAGGCTGCGTTAAAGAAGAAGGAGGCGGCTGAAAAAAGGAGAAAAAAAAACGGCTGAGACAAAGCAACGGAAGGCTGACGAAAAGAAGGCGGCTGAGTTGAAAAAGAAAGAAATGGCTGAGTTACAGAATCCGGTCGCAAAAAGGCACGTCGCAGTTTAATAACAGTAGCTGTACCTCAGCCGAACCAGATTCAAGCCGACAGTGAGCTTGCGGATATTACTGACGAATTTCTCGCAACACGAGACGAAGTTCTTCCGGAGTCTGATGAGGATAAAGAAGATAGGATCAGATCCGAAAGAATAAAAGAATATCGGGAGAAAAATGTTCAGTTATCTGCAACTGGGTCTGCATTGCAACTCTCTGATAATGCTCCTCCAGCACCAGTTTTTCCTCAGATTGGAGACAATGTAACGACGTGCATGAGGAATAAGTTATTAACTTCACCAGCAATATATGATCCTTTAGCACCGGTTGATCCAGCAAAATGGGATAAACTTATGGAACACCTAGAGAAACATAAAGACGCTCCCACTACCCCAACAGCGGCCCATGAGGGTGAGTTCTACAGAATCATCATCACTGAAAGACCGTGGAAAGACATTCAATATGGATGGTTGTATGATGATGTAAGTATTCCTTACGGCTGAGTTATAAATTTTATGTGACTGAGTTACATATTTTTAAGGCTGAGTTAAAGAAGACTAAGTAGCTTAGTTTATTATTCTTTACAGCTGAGTTAAGTATACTAGTTGGCTGAGTTTAGTATAATATGTGGCTGAGGTATGTGTTTTGTTACGACTGAGTTATAGATTCTATTATATTGACTTGATTTTGTGTTTTTGCGTAGCATGTTAGTGCGTTTCTGCGAATCGTCATCAAAAGGTCCATGCGAGATCCCAGCCCATTCTGGACCAAGCGCATTGCATTTATTGACATCTGGTTTCTCAGTCATTGGATTCGCGATTACCAGCAGTACAAGCTCAATCCTAAGATGATGAAATTCACCGGTAATGGCTATGCAGAGTTAATAAACGGTAGGATACCCGCAGACTGTTGTACAAACTTGAAGTGGTATGAGGATGTGGATCACCTGTACGGAGTGCTTCCAACAGGAGACGATCATTGGGTGGCGTTTCACGTGGATCTGCTTAAAGAGAAGATTGACTGCTATGATCCAATCATTGGACACGTCACAGCCGAAAGTGAAAAGAAAATGGTTGATGCATTTAAGCCTCTTACGCAAATGCTACCTTCGATGTTGAATCAAAACATTTCTTCCAAACTCCGAAAACAGAGAAAGAAGAAGTTTTCGTTCCGAAGGAGGAAAGGCGATTACATTCCCCAAAACACCCAAATTGGTGATTGTGGAGTGTATGCATTGAAGTTTGTGGAATGCTTAGCGCTTGGCGTGACTTTTGCTGGGATAAATGATAGGAATATTCAAGGTATACGGGTGAAGATGGCAGCAAAGATCCTGGATGAATGAGGAACTGACTTCTATTCCCAGTTTGATTAGCCTTTGAACAACGATTTGTATATTTTTTGGTAATGGTATATTTTATATAACCCAGCCGCAACGTTTCTATAATCCAGCCGCAACGTTTCTATAATCCAGCCGTCTAGCCTTATATAACTCAGTCATACCACAATTATACCCTGAAATTGAAAAAGTTTAATATAACCCAGCCGCAACGTTTCAATAATCCAGCCGTCTAGCCTTGTATAACTCAGTGATACCACAAACATACCCTAAAATTGAAAAAGTTTAATATAACCCAGCCGAAACGTTTCTATAATCCAGCCATCTTGCCTTATATAACTCAGCCACACCACAAACATACCCTAATATTTGGAAATGTACTTTAAAAAGTTATTATAAACTAATATTATCAGTTTTGGATGAATATTTAATCAACACAATGTATATACTTCATTGAATTTACAAGTTTCGGATTGACCATGATCTTGAGGTATAAGTTGTCTTACAAATACTTAAAACCTTATGTAACTATATAGGTGTTGAACGCACCAAATACAAAGTACCATATAATTTTTTTTTCAATTGAATTTGTGTAATTTCTTATATTTTACAGTGGTACCTAACCCATAAACCCTAAACCCTAAACCGTAANTATAAGTTGTCTTACAAATACTTAAAACCTTATGTAACTATATAGGTGTTGAACGCACCAAATACAAAGTACCATATAATTTTTTTTTCAATTGAATTTGTGTAATTTCTTATATTTTACAGTGGTACCTAACCCATAAACCCTAAACCCTAAACCGTAAACCCCAAATACTTAACCCTAAACCTAAAACATAAAATTATCCTAAACATAAAGTCAGCCGTAACAAGCCAATAACTCAGCCATTGGGCGGGAACTTGAAAATATGTTTGTGCGGGAACTTGAAAATATTCTAACACAGACCTGGCCCAGCTCTATATAACGATGTAATAAAGCAACTTTTTCAGAGGAAAACGTGGGGATTAGGGTTCTAAAGTAAAAATTTCTTCCTCCTCTAACACTATCTCATCAGGAAATGTAAACCGAGTACGTACGAATGGGGAGAGAGGAACACCAAAACAGTGTTGGTGTGGTGCAGCCTCAGAGATATGTACATCCGGATCAGCTAAAAATCCAGGAAGATTTTACTATTGTTGTGCAAGAGGATATAATAAGGTTAAATTTTGTTCTTATTTGCCATATATTCATTTTGTTCTACTGAGATTCGATTATTATATTAGTGCAAGCAGAGATATTTATTCAAATGGGCTGATGAGTGCTTGGTAGAAGAGGTAGAGGATATGAAGTTAGTAATGAGTGACATGAACAAAGACTTGACCGATGTCAGGGCTAAATTCGGTCAGTTGGAGAAAGAGTTTGAAGGAATCAAGACGGAATCAGAGGGGCGATGTGTAAGGAATGTGGTGGTATGTGTGTTATTTGTGGGCATATTTTGCTATTATTCATTAATGTAGTCTTGTATCTTTTATCAATAACCCAGCTTATAGTTCAATATACCAGCCGTACAATTCAATAACTAAGTCGTATTGTTCAATAACTCAGCCGTTAGTTTCAAAAACCCAGCGTTAATTTATCATAACTCAGCCCTAAAGTTCAATAACCCGGCCTTTTATTTCACAAACTCAGCCCTAAAGTTCAATAACCCAGCCGTGGATTTCGTTTACTCAGCCTTAAAGTTCAATAACTCAGCCGTTAGTTTCAAAAACGCAGCGTTAATTTATCATAACACAGCCCTAAAGTTCAATAACCCGGCCTTTTATTTCACAAACTCAGCCCTAAAGTTCAATAACCCAGCCTTTTTGTTAAGAGATCAACAAATCCACGTGGCATTATATGATTGGATCGGTGGAATAATGTATACGGCTTTGGAAAATGAAAAAAATCATTATCGACGTTTCCGTATCTCTCTCACGGAAAAAAGCTCTCAGCGACCCTTCTAGGCGATTTTATTTCTTCGTGTACTCAAGGTAGATCGAAGCCTTAAACTTGTTGATTTTTCTTGATTTAGATTAGGTTGCATCATGAATTCTTCGTTGTACGTTTTGATTTGGGTTTTACTCGATTAGGGTTTGAACTCGATCTTAGTTTGAGTCTCTAAAACTTAGACTTACATTCGTTTCTTGTTTGCAGATGGCGATTCCGCATGAACCCCATTTCTTCCAGCCTCTGCTTACTGGTTTCCAGAGTGGCGTGGTAAACACACTCTTTATTGGTTCCTAATTTTGAGTTTTGCTCAACTTTTCCTTTTCTGAGTTGCAGACAATACCACTTGCCTTCTTCTCAAAGCACATAGAAGGGAAGACGAACCAGGAAACATGGAAACTAAGATCGGACACTTCAGATAACATTTGGGAAGTGATACAAGAAGGCAGGAGACTCACCGTAGGTTAGGAAGATTTCACCAGGGCACATGACCTTCGAATCGGTGACATTGCCATTTTCAAACTCGAAGGAGACATGGTGTTTCATGTCACTCCTTTTGGTCCTAGCTGTTGTGAGATTCAATATACACATCCTCACATCATCAAGGAGGAAGTCGACGCGAATGATGATGCTGCGGGTGATGCTTCAATCAAAGTTAACCGTAATAGCATAGCAATCTTGTCAGATTTTTTTGATGTGGAAAATTTTTTCTTATGTTTCAGGAGGAACAGGGACATTGTCTTCTTTCTCATTCGATTACTGTTTTTTAACTGAGGTCACTGCTTCAAATCTGAAAGAAGACAAACTTGTGAGTAGTTTATGTTTTGTGTCTCTATTTGAAATATAAAAGAAGATAAACTTGTGTTTGCAGCATCTTAACGTTCTGTGTTTGCAGCATCTTCCTGTGGCTGCTACGGGTTCTACTGCTTTGAACAAACAATGCCAAGAGACGATACTAGTGAACAAAGAGGGAAACTCATGGACTGTGAGTTTGCGATTTAACGAATCAGGCGGCATATATTACATAAGAAAAGGCTGGAGAAAGTTTTGTTTTGATAACAGATACGACATAGGAGACTTAATTGTGTTCAATGTGGTTGGAGATGGGAAAACTTCTCCATTGATGTGTGTATGTCCGGAAAGCAAAGAGTGTTCTGAAATACTGAGCAAACACTTGACCAGAAAGAGTGATGAGTCTTTTCTGTTGGAGTTGAATTGCGAAGAGTGTTCTTTCTTATGGCTGAGTTTAGTATACTTTGTGGCTGAGTTTAGTATACTTTGTCTTGTTATGCAGGTCACATTGCTTCTGGCTCAACTTCGTCGTCCCTTCGTCTCACCGGTCGTACTGCCTAAGGTTGTAATGAATGTACTAGCTAGGTCCTTTGGTTTGNATGGCTGAGTTTAGTATACTTTGTGGCTGAGTTTAGTATACTTTGTCTTGTTATGCAGGTCACATTGCTTCTGGCTCAACTTCGTCGTCCCTTCGTCTCACCGGTCGTACTGCCTAAGGTTGTAATGAATGTACTAGCTAGGTCCTTTGGTTTGTTTCCTTCTCATAACTCTTGTAATGTACTCTGCTTCTTTTGGACTAGTAATGTACTCTTTTTTAGTCTCTTCGACTCAGCCGTCAATTTCAGAAACTCAGCCTCAATTTCAATAACTCAGCCTTAAAGTTCAATAACTCAGCCAGTAGGGAATAATAACCCAGTTGTCGATTTCAATAACTCAGTCTTAAAGTTCAATAACTCAGCCTTAAAGTTCAATAACTCAGCCAGTTGGGAACAATAACCCAGCCGTCAATTTCAATAACTCAGCCTGTAGAGAACTCGGTCACATTATTTAGTTAACTCAGCCACTTTGTATTATGAGATCTCTCGTATTATCAACTAATTAATAACTCGGTCGCATTATTTAGTTAATCAGCCACTTTGTATACAGAAATTGAAATTTCAAAGAAAAAAACTAGAATCCATAACCCAGTTGTAATACAACCAATAGTCCACAAACTGAAATTGCAAAGAAAATCAAAATAAAAATACATCTTCACCACTTGCTTGTGTCAAAAACCAAGCTCATCGTTTCAAAATCACGGAAGAACAGCCCAACCTCTTTAATCCAGAAACAACGGTCACACATGTTGTCACCCTTACTGGTACCAATGGTCCACAGGCTGAACCAGTTTCTTTCCACAACAGCACAACATTGGCAACTGGTGAACGATGGCATTACAGATGAAATGAACTCCAAATTCTTTGAGCGGAATTCGTCGCCATGCCACAAACCCCATCCCCATTTCACAGATCGCACTAGTTCCCCAACCCTAGCAGCAGATTCCCTTGTGAAACGAGCAAAGTACTTCTCTTCATTCCAAAACATTTTCCTAATCATTGCGTAGGCACACATGGCACGCTCATATCCTGCATCCGCTGCACTCTTAATGAGAGTAAGACCTTCTTCTCGAAGCTCATATGAGAAGAAAACTGGACACCCTTCATATATAGTGTGCTTGGGTTTCCCTCAGCGTAACAAGTTCGGAACAACGAATTAGGCATAGGGGCTTCCCATGCATATGATAGCAAATCAAAAAAATGATATACCCTACGCCGCTCTGTTAACGCCCTCATCGACTTGCACGAAACTCTGAGGTTATAAAAATCTTTAATGGAATTACTGGCCACACGTTCAACAACTAACGCTTGAATTTCTTCAGGCATTTCGAGAATCGGGAAACCTTCCATTTTCTAAGATAATCAGTTTGTGTCGACAAGGGTGAACTGATTGCGTGTTTATATAAAGAGTTGAAAAGGGGTCTTCTGTTTCCGAGAAGGCGACCTTTCATGATCCTCGCATGGCATGCAACGTTCCGATTTATATTTCAATAACTCAGCCGTAAGAGCATTAATAACTCAACCGTACCATGTCATTAATTCAGTTTTATATTTCAATAACTCAGCCGTAAGAGCATTAATAACTCAACCGTACCATGTCATTAATTCAGTTTTATATTTCAATAACTCAGCCGTAAGAGCATTAATAACTCAACCGTACCATGCAATTAATTCAGTTTTATATTTCAATAACTCAGCCTTTAATTTCAGGTTAATTGTGACCAGTCGTAGCATGTCAATAACTCAGCCGCCATAACCGCAACCTTTCGTGTTTTTGGGCGGGAACAAAATAACTCAGTATTAAATTTCTTCTTTACCTTTGGCATTCTAATACCTCTCTATATATAGTCCACTTGTGGCTTTTCTTTCATATTATAGACACAGTCATGTCGGTTGTCCCTGGTTGGTCTCTATCGCTAGCGAACAATGTCAATGCTATTCTAAGCTCGGCAGATCGGGATAACCTACCCTTTCTGAACCCTGGTTTTGGTGTAAATGTCTCCAAAACCACCGTAAAGTGGTTTAGATTCTTGCATGACCTATCGGTTGCGATCTCGCCCATTCTTCGAGGAGGGTGGGTTCATGAGTGACCGACTTACCGTGTCATTCCCGCTCATTTTAAGGAACGCTGGTTTCTTGAACTCGCTGTAAGCATCCATTTTGTATCCCTATTAAATTTGACAGCTGTTATGTTTCTAATATTTGTTATGTTATTTTATTTATTCTTTAGCGTAGTAACACTTGGGATCCGAAGCATAATTACGAAGTTTGGGAGAGTTTTAATCGCGTAGCCAGAACGATATTTCGTCATCAAATGCGGGTGTTGAAGAGGAATTGGGCGCTTGGTGGGCAGAAGCCTGATTGGATGCTAACCAGAGTTTGGCTTGCTCTCGTGGATATGTTTGAAGAATTTGGATCTGATAACTTAGGGGTTTAGAAAGGTTGCGTTTGATATTTAGTTATGTTATTTTGAAAGTCAGTCGTAGCGTTTATGTAACTAAGCCGCTTTAATATTAATAACTCAACCGCAGTAAATTATTAACTAAGCCTTTTATTTAACTCAGCCTTTTACTTAACTTAGCCTTTTAATTAACTCAGCCACAATATATTAGTACTCAGCCTTTTATTTAACTGGGCCACGGTATACTCTAACTCAGCCTTTTATTAAACTTACACTTTTATTTAACTCAGCCACATATATTAGTAACTCATCCTTTTATTTAACTCAGCCGCAGTAGACTATAACTCAGCCGTAGTTGAATTATAACTCAGTCCTAGCATGTCAATAACTCAGCCATAATTAGAAACATTAAAATCAATAACTCAGCTGTAATACAACATAGTCTACATATCAATACAACACTTTTAAATCAGACAAGTTTTCACATTATGTCCACTCTGTCTACAACGAGAACATGTGTGTTCTTTCCTATGACGTTTGTTTTCAAGTGCAACCTCTAAAGAAGATTTCATTCTATTTTTCTTAGGCCTTCCTGGCAGAAGACGAATAGACGGGCGAAAGCATGCTAGGTTAACCACGTTATCTGGAACTGGTAGTGCTGAATCAACCGGCATAACTGAATTGGCGTATGCACTCACCAAATAAGCGCTGGCATAGTAAGGACTGCACAGGGATATACGACAAACATTCCTGGACTCCGCAGCTGCAATTGCAAGCGAACATGGTAATCTCTCCAGCTGGAAATGGCGGCATGTGCATTTTCTCCTTTCCAAGTTAACAACATGCAAAGACTCACCATATGTAACTTTAGTGTGATGAGTATCGATTCTTTGTACAGTCAACAGTCTCGCGGTGGTAACACGACCCTATTATAAATAAAAAATGAACAATGAAAAACATTAGAGACTGAGTTATGAAATCTACTTAGGTTGACTTACTAAAATATTAGGCTGACTTATGACATCTATTTAGGCTGACTTATCATTGATATGGCTTACTTATGAAATCTATTTAGGCTGACTTATCATTAATACGGCTGAGTTATGATATCTACTTAGGCTGACTTACTAAATGAAACGGCTGACTTATTTAATAAGTACGACTGACTTACAAGTAGTAGTTTCTCTACAGCACGTGTAAGCATGGTTCGCTGCGTTTCAGCATCCTCTCTCCGTTCAGCAAACCATCATCATAACCCGTATCGATTCTAGTAGTCGAACAATGTTAAGACCTCTAGCATTTGATAATGCTCTATTCATTGATTCCGCTATGTTCGTAGTCATCAAATTGTACCTTTCGCCTAGGAAATGAACACGCGCCCACAGTTTGACATCGGCTCTTTGGAGGTACCCATGAAGCTCAGGATTAATAGCTTCAATCTCCTCGAACATTGCATTAAAGTCAGGCATCCTGAAACATCTTGCCGCTTTCCTCACCAGAAGAAATACATCTTTCCCTTTGTACCGTCCCAAAATGTTCTTATATAAATGGTACGTGAAAATTCCTCGAGAAGCCAACGGATACACATTTCGAATAGCCTTCCCAATCGAGTTATGCCTATCTGAGATTATCGCAAGACCCTTGTCGTCAGGAATCAAAACTTTTAGTTGCGTAAAAAACCAGTTCCACGAATCATCATTTTCTGTATCAACCACACCGAAGGCGATTGGAAAAATATGAAAGTTTCCATCCTGAGCTAGTGCTGTTAGAAGCGTCCCTTTGTATTTGCCATTAAGAAACGTACCATCGACAACAACAACTTTGCCCATGAAAGGAAATCCATTTATGCTCGCGCCAAACGCAAGGAACACATACAAGAATCTTCCAAACTCATCGATTTGAAGACGAGTTATTGTATCAGGATTTGCTCTTCTAATCATGAATAAGTAAGAAGGCAAGTTTTCAAAACCACTCTCAGGTGTTCCCATATCGATTTCCCTTGCAAATTTCAGAGTCTTATATGATTTCCAATAATCCANCAAACGCAAGGAACACATACAAGAATCTTCCAAACTCATCGATTTGAAGACGAGTTATTGTATCAGGATTTGCTCTTCTAATCATGAATAAGTAAGAAGGCAAGTTTTCAAAACCACTCTCAGGTGTTCCCATATCGATTTCCCTTGCAAATTTCAGAGTCTTATATGATTTCCAATAATCCATCTGCCCAAATGAATATAAATAATAACTCAGCCAAATCACTTAAGTAACTCAGCTTGAACGTATAAATAACTCAGTCGGATAACTTAAATAACTCAGCCGTAATGTATACATAACCCAGCCCATATACTTAACTAACTCAGCCGAAATGTTGAAGTTTAAATAAACCAGCCAGATAATTCAACTAACTCAGCCGCATCGTTCGATGTTTATATAACTCAGCCTATCACTTACTAGCACAGCCGTACGTTAATATAAGTCAGCCACAAGGTGTAGATATAACTCAGCTGTAACGTTGATATAAGTCAGCCATACTACAACAATTACCTTGAGACCGAACTGTTTATTGAGAGCTATTCCCACACTCGTAGGTCGAACGGCCGGACCAACATCGCCGCGAAAGTTTCTGTACAATTCTCCTAAAATATCTGGTGTTGCTTGTCGAGATCCATTAGAACGCTCAGTTACAGAACATGTATGTTCCGAATCGTAAATACGAACATAGAATGTCGGGGAATCCCCTTTTGTTGAAGCACGAACTCTCCAGAGACATCCACCAACCCAACATTTAACAATGAGTAAATCTGGATTGGATACTTCCACATCAAAATCAAATTGATCTCTCACTGTAAGAAGTTTCAATCGTCTTTTCAACTCAGCTTTACTCTGGTATCGTTGCCCAACAGCAAGGTTTAGCGAAGACATCTCCAACCTTAGAACCTTTGAATCCCCCTTAGATCCGGTCCAATTGTAAGAAGTTTCAGTCGACTGAGATCTCTTTTTAGGCGGTAGTGTCGGTGAATCTTCATCTTGTGCTGGAGACTCACCATATGAGCTAAAGTTATCATCTTCGGATGACGCACCATCTGAGTCGTCGAACATATCAAATCGGTTATCAAATTCACTGTCTTCTTCGCCTTCTTCATCTTCTCCAACATCTTTCTGTTTTTCTCTGTCCAAGATATTCTCATTGTCGTTCTGTTCCTCATCCAAACTAAAACCATCGTATCTAGATTCAACTTCTGAGACTTCTGCTTCTGAGCTGAAACTGTATAATATAACTCTTCTCTCCCGCTCCGTCTTTCCGGCTGATCTCATCGTCCTCGTTCTCTGTAATCTCTACACAGAGACGTAATCTTTCGGTTTTCCTTAGGCTTAAAAATATTTGCAATTGACGAGTATTGGAGATGTAAACTGGTGGCGTGTCGTGAGCCATTGTTTTCAAAGCTTTATTCGAGAACTGGTAGCTTAGCTGAATCTGATGGCTCGACTCATTCAATCCGTAATCATCGAGTACTGNTGGAGATGTAAACTGGTGGCGTGTCGTGAGCCATTGTTTTCAAAGCTTTATTCGAGAACTGGTAGCTTAGCTGAATCTGATGGCTCGACTCATTCAATCCGTAATCATCGAGTACTGACTTTGCGAGTTCGTCGTGTGTTGTTTTCTCATCTGCATGCAGAACAATACATCCTCTACTGTCGGGTGTGAATACATATCTATTTTTCTTAATCCAGTTACCTGAAACAATAATTACTGGATCCATAAGATTTTAGAGAAAGAGAAGAAGGTGAAGAACAGATAGCGGCGTTTGTAACATAAACCCTAATTTTGTTGTTGTAGTTAGTAATGACATGGAAAATAAAAGCTGACATGGATGATGACATGGAAAATCAGTAATTCAGCCACCAAACGAACATTTAAGTCAGCCACAATAAGTCAGCCACTTAATACACCGTAAGTCAGTCAAAACGTGAATACTATTTTAGTATTTAACTTTTTGTTAACAATCAGCCATAACAAAGATGAAACGCAAGAAGTCAGCTGTATCGTTAAATAAACCAGCCGGCAAATGAATGCTATTCTAGTAATTAATCTTTCGCTAAAAAGTCAGCCGTAAATCAGCTGAGTTTACTGTTACTCCACTTTATGACGGCTGATTAAATATAACTCAGCTGTAAAAAACATCTCATAACTCGGCCGGTAGACGATCAATTAACCAGCCGCGATAGTTAACTCAGCCGTGTGGTAACTAGAACTCAGTCGGATTTTCCAGGAACCAGCCTAAGGATGTATAAGTCAGTCGTAATATCTGACCGTAACTCAGCCGTTATCAAATAAACCAGCCAGATTTTTTTAAGTCAGCCGTAATGATCAACTGAGTTACGTTCATAACTCAGCTTATTTCTCATAAGTCAGCTAGGTTAGTTAAGTCAGCCGCAACGCACCTATATCTCGGCCGTAACGAAGTTCATATCGTATTGCGACTGAGTTTTATGCCGCATTCTTACGTGGAGCCGATTTTTTGCCTACGTGGCACAAAAAAGTAATGGCATTCTTGTAAATATGTTTTTTCTCACAACGTAAAAAAAGGGCACGCTGGGTATTAAAATAAGGTAGTAATAAAAACAAGTTTTGAATGGTTGTGAAAATAAGTAATAAAATTTATACTATTTGAGTTAACTTCCCATTTTTTAAAGCTTGAAGCAAACAAGCTTTTTAAAAAAGATGTTTAAGCTACTTTATATGTTTAGCTAGGGTATCATGTTGAGTTCTATACATGCGTTCTTGATGAGGGTTGCTCCCAATGATGTATGAATGCAATCTATGTGCTATAGACTCAATTCTAAAGATGCAAATGATGCAATTAAATGATTCTTTTTGTTGTTTTTTTGTTGAAAAAATTTCAAGGTTTTGGATTTTTCTATGCAAATGTGTATTTACAATGCAATGCATAAGACTCATGACAAGTAAACAAAACAAAACACAATGTGAGATAGTAGACTCTCCCTCAAACTTACTTCACACAGTCCCTTGTGTGAGAATAAGCTTGAAAGATAGATCATAGGAAAAATAAAATATGAAAGAACTAAGTATTTACAAAGGTAAAATGCACTTACTTGAAGTTGGCTTGATGAGAGAATCAAATGAGGAGGGAGGACTTGTTTTGACCTTAGACTTTGGATTAGACCTTTGGGAATATTGAGAATTCCCCCAAACTTATCCCTAAGCTTATTCAAACACATTAAAGAAAGGTAAAAGATATATAGAAATATATACAAAGGATAAACAAGGGAATACCTCCCAAGTGCGCTTGTTTTAAGTCTCCAGTGTGACTTTGTGTGCTCACTAATCACAAGTATCAAAAGGCTGAGCCAATGCACCTTTGGTCCTTCTCCTACAAGAAAAAGAATCAAAGTGCGCAAAGAAGCACACTACTACTGTCCATAGAAAATAGACAGATTTTTCATCAAAGAACTCCACTATAGACGTAACATGAATTATGCAATGTTCCTTAATGTTCAGAGACTCATGAGAATCAAATGCATTTGATGAAAATACAAAGTCAACTACTGGTTCAAATGATGTTTTCACAAAGTAGCCTACTAGATCTCCATCAATCAAATAAAAAATTTATTCACATTCTCATGATTGTTTTTGATAAAGGGGTTTTCTATCTTAAGCAAGAGCTTATCACAAACAAGTTCATCCCCTAAATCAGATAGTTCAAGAAGAGGTCTAGGCTCATCAAGCATGAAAAAGTCATTTTTGAGATCAATACAAGCATAAAGATAGTCCTTGATTTTCTACTCTCAATTCATCTAGTTTCCTATTTGGACATATCAGATCAAGACATTCACTATTGAGCGCATGAGAATTCAAATCAGAGGCAATATCTTCTTTACAAGGTAAACAATTATTCTCAAAATCTTGAAGTTCAAAAGTAGAGTCGCATACACCTTCTATCTGCGTTGGTGGAACCCAATATATTACCTCTTGAGATCATGCAATGTCACTTCTTGTTAACATTGGGATCTCTTTGCAGAGCTCATCTACCTTCAACCTTTGTTCTGGTATGAGTACATTTTCATCGAAGAGTGGCTCTACATATGGCTCATTTTCAAATGTGTCTTCCTCTTCTTGTGGCCAAACAAAGTAACTTGCGGCCATCACTGCAAAAAACAAAAGCTAAACAAAAGGTTAGTAGCTAAACAAAATAGAACAAAACATTAGAAAATTAAACTTAGTCTCAACAAAGTTGAAATCCTAATGAAATATTTACTTAGTTCCAGGGCGACGGCGCCAAATTGATATTCGCGTTTTCACACAAGCCAATTATTAACCTAATGTGCCAACAATACCACAATCGAAAGGTATGTAGATGTAACACTTTAGGATCTAATCCACAAGGAACTAATGATCTATAGCACTAAGAATGCACAAACTTTCCTAACCTAAGCAAACAAGAAGATAGTTGGTTTGTAACAAGCTAAGGTCCTAAAATATAGACAATTGTGATCTCAAATGCAATCAATAAATAAGTGCAAGAACAACTTTGAATCAAATGATAAGGTACAACTCTTGGGATTAAGGCAATTAATCTAAAGAAATTAGTTTCCATGTCAAGGTGCAAACTTCAAGCAATCACAAGTTTCTATAGGTCTAGAACTCATTCAAATAGAATTATCAATTGTCATGACAATAATCCCTATGCAATCATGAAGTAAACATCAAATGTTTTTGGCCTTATTCATTCAAGCATGCATTATGTTTAAGTCTACTAACCATCTAAGCTTCCTTAAAAACAAATATCTTTGAGTAAGCAAGCAAGGAACAATATCACTTTTGTTCAGGCATTTCAACATACACCTTGTGATCAAATCTTGAACAGCGTTAAACACAAGTGATAAACATCGAAAGTAGTAGATATAAGAATAAACACCTGAACTCTTCACTAATCACCCTAGATCTACCTAAACCATGGATTCAAAATTGTATACTCTCTAATCTCCATGAGAAACCTTAAATTCATATGAGATTCAAGGCTAATCATGTTAATGAGAATGAGAAACAAGATAGAATATGAAGTACTTCCTTAAATTAAAATAAAGATTCAAGCTTTTACAATGAGAGGCAAGTTCTTGAGAGAAAATGAGATACATTAGGGGTTTTTGGGTGTAAAACTATATATAGGGTGCAATAATGAACTAAACATAAATGTCTTTGGCCTAATTCATTCAAGCATGCATTATGTTTTAAGTCTACTAACCATCTAAGCTTCCTTAACAACGGATGTTGTATAGAATTACAGAATCATCAAACCAATAACACTAAACTTTAATGAAAATCTAAGAATCAATAAACCAATAACACAAGATTTTAAAATTCTAAGAATCCTTATAAATTCAATTCCCAATAACACCCCCTAATACTTTACTTTTGTAGATTTTCATAATATACAAAATTCTCTAAAACTCTTTCCAACTCTTTCCAAATTTAACAAATATCTCAACTCTTAATATTAACAAATTCTATAGAAATTCAAGTCCCACTAACACACAAATAATAATACACTCTTTGTATTGAACCAAAGTTTCATCTCAATCTCATGATTATGTTACTAAAAAATATATAAATAAAATAAATAAAAGAAAATTATTAATATGGTTGAAATTATTAAACTGTATATTTAGTTTGTTAGTTTTAATTTACTTTTGCTATGTAATAGTAGTATTTTATAAAGCAATTTTTTTATAAAAAAATTGAGACATTTTATTTCAACTGCTTATGTTAGCCTTAAGTGTTGGCACGGCTCTGGCTATAAGCCTTTGTCTTTCCCGAGCGGTGTCATTAGCCTGTAACACCAAGCTTGCTTTGTTCCCAGCGGTTATGTTGGACCACTCATCATGTCGATATCAAACAGGGAGGTGGAAATGCTGAGCTAGCAGCCAAGCAACACCACTATGTCAAGCCGCTGAGATTGCTCGTGACTTCGTCTTCTTTGTTTCAAGCTTCACTCACCATCGTCACCGGCTTATCTCCAAAGCCGAGCTCAAGCTCCTACCACCACCAATCAATCTTCCTCGCGTACTGGTTCAAGCTCGCGTTCAAGTCCTTCGCTTCCGCTCGTCGACACGGGCTGACTCCAAACGATGGTTGTCATGTCCCCGATCCTGAGTATGATCGTCTGGACGGACCATGGTGCGAGGAGACGCATCAGTCAGGTCACGAGACCTAAAGGCAAGCATACCATGGTCTAGCAACGTGGTTAAGGGTATTAGAGAGCTGATACTTAGCCATATAAAGAAGGAAAAGGAGTTAAACGAGTTACACGAGTAAAGGGGTAGCTCCACGGGGTTTTGGGACAGCTCGACCTAGCTTGGCGAAGCTCGGGGAAGCTCGGGTGAGCTCAGCCCAGCTCGGTGTAGCTTCACACTCACTGGTCAGCTCACACCAGCTGAACCGTCATGTTCTCATTCCTGGAACTTGACATAAGGCTTAGACGTTTGATAGAAACGAGACAGCTTTGGTTCAGATCATGAGAAATGATCGTGGCCAAGCTCGATTAAGTGAATGATCAGAATGGAGCANACAGCTTTGGTTCAGATCATGAGAAATGATCGTGGCCAAGCTCGATTAAGTGAATGATCAGAATGGAGCAAAGGAAGACTAAGTCTAGGTCTGTGAATAGACTAAGGGACTTAGAAAGATTGTACAAGATGAAGATATCAAGCTGTACGAAGTGTATCACAGCTGGGTGATGCGATCAAGAAGCTCAACCAGCTGGACAAAGCTCAAGTAGAGTGTGCCAGCTCCCTGAGCTGGATGGACTAGCTCACTCAGCTGGGTCAGCTGGGGATCAGCTCAACTCAGCTAGACTGAGTGTTCAAGTCTTGGGCAGTTGGGCCGGGTCTGGACAGTGACTAGGCCAGGTGGATGACCCATGTGTACCAATGGGCCAGTGGGCTCTTGTGGTTGGGTCAAGGACGTGTGAAACTTGTTTGGGATTGTTTTAGACATGTACAGGAGTTGTTCAACAGGCCCAGGACGTCTGGTAACTGTCTTAGGCGAATGGGTGTGATCTGGACCATTGATTAAATCAATGGCCACAATAGATACCGAAGGGATGCAATGGTTAAGAAGTAACCACCCCTTCTTCTATATAATGAAGGCAAGTTCGTGCCTTTGCAGGAACGCCAGGGCTTCCTCCTACACCCTGAAACACAAAGAAACACCCAGAGAAAAGAGAGAGATGGTCGGATTCCCTATCCAAGATTCATGGTGGTGTGAAGGCCATAAATAGGCAGTTTTGGGGCAGATCAAGAGAGAAGTAGAGAACTACTTTCTGGTGGCTTTTGATCTGTGATGTTATCACCCAAAGCATCCTCCAGAGCCTGAGAACACATGAAAATGGTGAGCACATAAGGGAGATGACCGGAATTCATTTCTAAAGGCCAAGACAGCCTTAAGGGCAGATGTGTGTAGAAAGGCAGTTTCATTGGAGTGAAAAGGAAGTTATGAACGACCCTGTGGTGGTATGTTATCCTGAATGAACACATCCTAGGTTTCCTATTCATCTTTGGAACACATGCAAAGAGTAGGGGGAGAAGAGAGAAGGCCAGAATCCTTTCTCATTTACAAGAACAGCCTTAAAGGTAAAGGCACTGCAGAACCGGTTTTATGGGAAATCAATGGAAGGAACCATTGATGCGACCCAGAAAGAGATCTTATCACTACAGGAGGTATGTATATGAATTGATGGAGGCGTGCATTGGAGGATCATGGCCAGACTTGATACTGGAAGGCACAAGATCTAAGGTTAGTGGTGTTGAACCATTTAAGCCAAAGGCATGAACCCATGGGTGAATCCATGTGGTTTATGATTTCTGGGAACTCTGGATACACCAATTTCTATTTATATATCTAAATATATTTCTCTCCTGATAATTAGTTTCAAGTTTGGTGATCAAAAAGACCTTCCCATGAACCGTACATAAGTGTCGGTTCAATGGGGCTGTTTTAGGCCAGAATTGGGTTTACTGATCCAAAACCACTTTTTACTGAATAAAATGGCTTGAAACTTTGAGGATAGATGTTTTAGAATATTTAAGAATTATTGGAAAAGACTAGGAACGATTTGGAGTTGATTTACTCAAAAACCATATTTAGGCCTAGGGTTGTTTTGGGTCGGATCATAGGGTTAGTGATTTTTCCTGTGAATTCTGACCTTGGATTCGTGTTAGTTATATTTTTGGGTAATTTACAAAGCTTAACATAAATTTTTAGAGCACTTTTGAGTTTGACCAAAATTGGGCAGGAACATACCCTTAGGCTCGGAATCATGAAATTGTTAGAACCTGTGCTAGGTTATCGGATTAATATGTAATTATTGTGCTTGTGTGGTCTTAGAGGATGTTTGCTTGTTGTCATACTTGTACCTGAGGGTAAGGCTGGTACTGGGTGGCGTGGACCACAAATATGGATCTAGTTGTTATTATGCAGGAAAGACTGTGTGTGATCTGATCATGAGTAAAGGGGGACGACCTGATCCATGGATGATGGATCAAGGTGTCTGCTCTTTTTGATCAAAGGTTGCACAGGTTAGTCCAGGAGAGGGACGTGCTATCTTATGCTACAATCGTGAGGAGATGGGTGATGCATTAGCAGAGAGGAGCTAGATGCATTACCATTGCTGTTGAAGACTTCCCAAAGGTTACTTGGTCAGTGGGGATGGTTGGTTGAATGACTAAGTACCCAAGGGAGATGTTTATGCAGGTATAATAGAGCTGGACGAGTTGGCAGGGAGCTGGGCGCAGCTATCCTGTAGCTCGATCAGCTGGAAGAGAGTGGTGGAACCTCAAGTGAGGTGGTACAGTTTAGCTAGCTGGATGAGCTAGCTAAATCAGCTAAGAGTATGAGCTAGCTAAGCCAGCTAGAGGATGAGCTAACTAAGTCAGCTGGACCGATGAGCTAACAAGCTCCGTGGATGTAGCAAAGGTATGATCTAGCTACTTTCTTTTAGATCTAGCTAGAATGGTTTAGGGGAATGGAACCCTGGAATTGTATGACTTGTACCATGTAAGGATCGATCTATAAGCTGGAAGGTAGTTCAGTGAACTGACCAAGGCATAGATTATTAGATTGGACAAGTGTTAGATTGGTTTTAGACCAATGGTTAATATAGTATAATNAGCTACTTTCTTTTAGATCTAGCTAGAATGGTTTAGGGGAATGGAACCCTGGAATTGTATGACTTGTACCATGTAAGGATCGATCTATAAGCTGGAAGGTAGTTCAGTGAACTGACCAAGGCATAGATTATTAGATTGGACAAGTGTTAGATTGGTTTTAGACCAATGGTTAATATAGTATAATCCGCTGCGTAGAATATAAATGATCTAAGCTAGGAAATACTAAGATAGTCTTAAGCTAAGATCTAATTTGGCCCTCGCCTATGGGCGATATTATAAATAAAGGGCAAAATAATTTAGAGGTTCGGTCCGGAAGAGGACCGAGCGACGTGAGGCTTCGACCGCGGCCTGGACGCCCGGGTTTGGGTCTTACAAGTAGGTATCAGAGCATGCTTGATCCTGTTAAGGACAATGCTTAAGATTTGAGTTCCAAACCGATATTATTTCTGAAAACTAAGAGGACTTGGAACCTTAACTGCTGTGAGCCAAGTGAGAGTTGAGGTAAGATTGGGTTTCATGCTTGTGAACAGGGAAGTTCCACGATGAGCCAGCTTAGCCAATATGCACTCTCCAAGGGAAAGACCCTGAAGACAGAAGGGTTAGTTCATCTAGTTATTTGGAAGTAATAGACGGATTGATAAGGGACGTAAGGCAAGATTTTTGTAAGGACGACCTGGACAAGGGAGGTAACATGGACCGGAGAGTGGCTTAGGTTGAAATAAACGTGCAGCACTCTACTGAGTTTAAGTGTTATACCTTGGTGGCCGTTCAAAACAAGTGAGCATACGTTATATATCTTAGTGTGATGTGGATTGAGGTATATTATAAACACTCTTGTGAATGGTATGGGACATTCATGGAAGTGTGACACTTTGGAGAATGGTATGGGACGTTTTCCAAATGTGTATCAAACCGAGATCCTACTCAGCTAGGAGAGTGGACNCCAAATGGGATCTAGTCAGGATGGACTAAGATCTTCTGGGTATTGATCATAGACAGGGTAATACCTGCGGATCTAATTTGTGTCCACCTCAAGAGTCATGAAGTGATCTTGGGCATGGATTTGGGCTTGGAAAGAATCGGGCCACCTTAGACTGTCATCGCGGAAAGGTGCAGTTTGAGGATGGGTGTAGACCCCCGATCAGGTTCCAAGGTATTAAACCTGCCTCCTTTTGTGTAGTGGTTTCAGCAGTCCGAGCGGAACGGATGCTAGAGAGAGGTTGTGAGGCTTATATAGCCGCAACCGCCACTAAGGAGATGGTTGAGGGGTGGTAACCTAGACGGGATTCCGCTGGTCAGTGAGTTTGATGATGTGTTCGGGCGCTGCAGGGCATTCCCCCTGACAGGGCGGACCCGTTCATAATAGAACTGGAACCAGGGACGGCCCCAATGTCTAAAAGTCCATAAGGACCAGGGTCGGTATACAATCGAGTCCGGAATGGGACCAGGGTTGGCTTACGCGATCGAGTCCAAGTAACAACCAAGTCGGAGATTGACCTAGAGTTGGGATAAAGACGATCAAGTCCAGTGAGGGACAAGGATCGCATTACAACCAAGTTTTTGACCTATGGTTGGGAGAAGACGGTTGAGTCCCATGGTGGACCAGAACCGCAGTATGATCAAGTCCGATAGGGGACGAGGATCAGGACACGACCTACTCGGAGATGGACCTATGGTCGGAAATCACGGTCGAGTCCTTGAGTGGACCAGGACCAGAATACTATCACGTCCTGAATGGACCAGGATCGAAATATGAGAGAGTCCGGTGATGGACCACAGTCAAGTTGAGACGGTTTAGTCTAGTATAGATTAAGATCGCAATATGACAAAGTTGTGGTTTGTTGGAAAGACTACACGTTGGCATCACTTATACAGGGGATGATGGATCCTTGACTATGGTTGAGTAGCCAAGTAAGGATGCCATAAGTAAAAAAAAAAAAAAAAAACAGACGGACCGCTTGATAAGATTTTGGTTAAATCTCTATCAAGTGGGGGAGGCATGTTAGAAGGCTGATCAAGGACGTGATCAGTAAGATAGAAACGAGAATGAAGGCTGAATGCCCAGAGTGGTATGGTCAGTTCAGTAAGGAAGATACACTTGGACCGGATTCGAGGACGAATCCCTATTAAGTGGGGGAGACTTGTCATGTCCCCGATCCTGAGTATGATCGTCTGGACGGACCATGGTGCGAGGAGAAGCATCAGTCAGGTCACGAGACCTAAAGGCAAGCATACCATGGTCTAGCAACGTGGTTAAGGGCATTAGGGAGCTGATACTTAGCCATATAAAGAAGGAAAAGGAGTTAAACGAGTTACACGAGTAAAGGGGTAGCTCAACGGGGTTTTGGGACAGCTCAACCTAGCTTGGGGAAGCTCGGGTGAGCTCAGCCCAGCTCGGTGTAGCTTCACACTCACTGGTCAGCTCACACCAGCTGAACCGTCATGTTCTCATTCCTGGAACTTGACATAAGGCTTAGACGTTTGATAGAAACGAGACAGCTTTGGTTCAGATCATGAGAAATGATCGTGGCCAAGCTCGATTAAGTGAATGATCAGNACAGCTTTGGTTCAGATCATGAGAAATGATCGTGGCCAAGCTCGATTAAGTGAATGATCAGAATGGAGCAAAGGAAGACTAAGTCTAGGTCTGTGAATAGACTAAGGGACTTAGAAAGATTGTACAAGATGAAGATATCAAGCTGTACGAAGTGTATCACAGCTGGGTGATGCGATCAAGAAGCTCAACCAGCTGGACAGAGCTCAAGTAGAGTGTGCCAGCTCCCTGAGCTGGATGGACTAGCTCACTCAGCTGGGTCAGCTGGGGATCAGCTCAACTCAGCTAGACTGAGTGTTCAAGTCTTGGGCAGTTGGGCCGGGTCTGGACAGTGACTAGGCCAGGTGGATGACCCATGTGTACCAATGGGCCAGTGGGCTCTTGTGGTTGGGTCTGGGACGTGTGAAACTTGTTTGGGCTTGTTTTTGACATGTCCAGGACTTGTTTATCAGGCCCAGGACGTCTGGTAACTGTCTTGGGCGAATGGGTGTGATCTGGACCATTGATTAAATCAATGGCCAGAATAGATACCGAAGGGATGCAATGGTTAAGAAGTAACCACCCCTTCTTCTATATAATGAAGGCAAGTTCGTGCCTTTGCATGCACGTCAGGGCTTCCTCCTACACCGTGAAACACAAAGAAAAACCCAGATAAAACAGAGAGATGGTCGGATTCCCTATCCAAGATTCATGGTGGTGTGAAGGCCATAAATAGGCAGTTTTGGGGCAGATCAAGAGAGAAGTGGAGAACTACTTTCTGGAGGCTTTTGATATGTGATGTTATCACCCAAAGCATCCTCCAGGGCCTGAGAACACACGCAAATGGTGAGCACATAAGGGAGATGACCGGAATTCATTCCTAAAGGCCAAGCCAGCCTTAAGGGCAGATGTGTGTAGAAAGGCAGTTTCATTGGAGTGAAAAGGAAGTTATGAACGACCCTGTGGTGGTATGTTATCCTGAATGAACACATCCTAGGCTTCCTATTAATCTTTGGAACACATGCAAAGAGTCATGGTAGAAGAGAGAAGGCCAGAATCCTTTCTCATTTACAAGAACAGCCTTAAAGGTAAAGGCACTGCAGAACCGGTTTTATCGGAAATCAATGGAAGGAACCATTGGTGCGACCCAGAAAGAGATCTTATCACTACAGGAGGTATGTGATAAGACTTGATGGAGGCGTGCATTTGAGGATCATGGCCAGACTTGATACTGGAAGGCACAAGATCTAAGGTTAGTGGTGTTGAACCATTTAAGCCAAAGGCATGAACCCATGGGTGAATCCATGTGGTTTATGGTTTCTAGGAACTCTAGATACACCCATTTCTATTTATATATCTAAATATATTTCTCTCCTGATAATTAGTTTCAAGTTTGGTGATCAGAAAGACTTTCTCATGAACCGTACATAAGTGTCGGTTCAATGGGGCTGTTTTAGGCCAGAATTGGGTTTACTGATCCAAAACCACTTTTTACTGAATCAAATGGCTTGAAACTTTGAGGATAGATGTTTTAGAATATTTAAGAATTATTGGAAAAGACTAGGCACGATTTGGAGTTGATTTGCTCAAAAACCATATTTAGGCCTAGGGCTGTTTTGGGTCGGATCATAGGGTTAGTGATTTTTCCTGTGAATTCTGACCTTGGATTCGTGTTAGTTATATTTTTTGGGTAATTTAAAAAGCTTAACATCAATTTTTAGAGCACTTTTGAGTTTGACCAAAATTGGGCAGGAACATACCCTTAGGCTCGGAATCATGAGATTGTTAGAACCTGTGCTAGGTTATCGGATTAATATGTAGTTATTGTGCTTGTGTGGTCTTAGAGGATGTTTGCTTGTTTTCATACTGGTACCTGAGGGTAAGGCTGGTACTGGGTGGCATGGACCACAAATATGGATCTAGTTGTTATTATGCAGGGAAGACTGTGTGTGATCTGATCATGAGTAAAGGGGGACGACATGATCCATGGATGATGGATCAAGGTGTCTGCTCTGTTTGATCAAAGGTTGCACAGGTTAGTCCAGGAGAGGGACGTGCTATCTTATGCTACAATCGTGAGGAGATGAGTGATGCATTAGCAGAGAGGAGCTAGATGCATTACCATTGCTGTTGAAGACTTCCCAAAGGTTACTTGGTCAGTGGGGATGGTTGGTTGAATGACTAAGTACCCAAGGGAGATGTTTATGCAGGTATAATAGAGTTGGACGAGTTGGCAGGGAGCTGGGCGCAGCTATCCTGTAGCTCGATAAGCTGGAAGAGAGTGGTGGAACCTCAAGTGAGGTGGTACAGTTTAGCTAGCTAAACGAGCTGAGACAGCTGGCCCTAGCTCAGATTCAGCTAGTTTAGAAGTGTCAGCTCAAAGATCTGGATGAGCTAGCTAAATCAGCTAAGAGTATGAGCTAGCTAAGCCAGCTAGAGGATGAGCTAACTAAGTCAGCTGGACCGATGAGCTAACAAGCTCCGTGGATGTGGCAAAGGTATGATCTAGCTACTTTCTTTTAGATCTAGCTAGAATGGTTTAGGGGAATGGAACCCTGNTAGTTTAGAAGTGTCAGCTCAAAGATCTGGATGAGCTAGCTAAATCAGCTAAGAGTATGAGCTAGCTAAGCCAGCTAGAGGATGAGCTAACTAAGTCAGCTGGACCGATGAGCTAACAAGCTCCGTGGATGTGGCAAAGGTATGATCTAGCTACTTTCTTTTAGATCTAGCTAGAATGGTTTAGGGGAATGGAACCCTGGAATTGTATGACTTGTACCATGTAAGGATAGATCTATAAGCTGGAAGGTAGTTCAGTGAACTGACCAAGGCATAGATTATTAGATTGGACAAGTGTTAGATTGGTTTTAGACCAATGGTTGATATAGTATAATCCGCTGCGTAGAGTAGAAATGATCTAAGCTAGGAAATACTAAGATAGTCTTAAGCTAAGATCTATTTGGCCCTCGTCTATGGGCGATATTATAAATAAAGGGCAAAATAATTTAGAGGTTCGGTCTGGAAGAGGACCAAGCGACGTGAGGCTTCGACCGCGGCCTGAACGGCTGGGTTTGGGTCTTACAATGGTTGTTCTCGTGCTCAGCTCCTTCGTCGTGGCCGTGCTCCGGTGAGCTTCGTCGTCAACACTTCGCCGTCGTAACCATCCAATCTCGCATTCTCCGTGAAAGCTTGACCACGAGGAACAGTAATGGTCAATTTTAGTCATTTTGCACATGTGGTCCTTAATCTTATGGCTATTCATGACTAACTCCAAAACTCCTCAAATGTGCAGAATGTTCCACCCGATTTAGCCCTAACCATTTTAATTGTGCAGAAGAAACCTTCTTCTTAATTGCACATGGGTCCCTCATCTCTTGTTATCAACATATTTGACCTCAGACTTCCATAATATTCAATTCAGCCCATAATATTCGCCATAAACTTTCATATGTGAAATTTAAACCCAGTGAAATGTAATAATACATGCAAATGCAATATATACACTTGATATGCAATCTAAAATGATCAATATGAATTATTTGAGAACCTAAAAACCTATAAAAACATGAGATATCATTCCATGAAAAATAATTTTACGATGCAAACAGTTCTGTTGTGGACTATGAAACACTTTTTTGCTTATATGATGTTGTCTGGGTGGACAACACATAGAAGGTTATCTTGTCCTTATTATCTTGGAATGATAGGTGCTTTTCAACTGAATATTGGTTGGAAGACATGTTGATTTGATTGTCATTGTTGATTTCTCCCCTTTACCCATCCGTACCAAAGAAACAAGACATTGTTTACGCACAAAAGAGCTGTCAAATAAACACCTCCTCCATATTCAAGTGGAAAACAAACCAAAGAGCAAATTACTTACTACGAAGCTCATAAACTGTTCGTCATCTAGGAAAATGGCATGAACCAAGAAATATGCCTGATGAGTATGGGATCACTCTAAATTGGCAAAAGAAAAGTGTATTTTGGGAGCTTCCTTACTCGAAGGATCTTCTGTTGAACCTCGATGTGATGCACATACAGAAGAAATTTTTTAACAACATTATGAATACAATACTGAACGTCCAAGGGAAGTGTGTTTATGCAACAACTTCTTTCATTCACATTTTCCGAGCTGCTTCCAACAAATATACATGAAGCACTTGAAGGTAAATATTTTGATTAAATAATATATATGTTATGATATGTTATTAACGGGATTTTGTTTTCCTATATATAGTCACTGGACCATTATTCAGGGAATTGAGCACATGTATGTTCAAGGAAGATGTCATCCAACAACTTACCGAGAACAGTTTGATCTTATTGTGCAACTTCGAGAAAATATTTTCTCGTACATTTTTGACGTTATGGAACATCTAGTTGTATAACTCCCGCACGAGGAATTGCTTCATGGACATGTTCATTACGGATGGATGTACAATAAGAACAAAAATGTTCCATGACGTCATTACGGATGGACTTGTTCATCTGAAATATAAAGCAAAAAATCTTAGAAGATAGTTGTTGGGAGTTTGACAACAAAAATATCATATTACTTTACACCAACAATATGTACCAGAAAAAGAGATCTTAGAAGATATGATGATGGTAGAGTCATGCCAACATATGCAGTTGGAGGTGTTCCTGACATTTTCTACAAAATTGGATGGTTTGGTTGTCTTTTGAAAGAAATATGGTGGTTCAATGAAGAGGATAAGCATAGTGACCACACTTATATTCTGCTCAACTAGGACCATGCATTAACGCGTTCGTTTGAAAGGTAAATATTGTTAAAGTGTATTACATATATCGAACTGGCTACAATGTGTATTCTCATTATAATTGTGATTTTGCAGCTTATTTATAACTTAAGTTGAAGAAGCAATACCAAGAATATCACAACTGAGCTGGACCAACAGAAAGATCAACACTTTGTCAAGTGGTTAAGTCTCAGATACCTCACTCAAATATTAATGTATGTTGAAAAGTTATAAATACTTTAATATTATTTAAATGTCGTTATTATTTTTGTTGGTTGATATGATGATTCGTGTTATGATCTAGGTTTTCAGAATAAGTCCAAGGTCTAGTAGCAAAGGTCACCACATCATCTATGTATTTCACATGAGGTTCTACCTTTCATTCCTACGAGTATGGGAGATGGAGACAACAAGTAACTACGAAATATGTGTGAAATATGAAACAGACTTTTACGGGATCCTGTAAGAGATTATTCAAGTGGAATTTCTATGGTTATTGAAGCTGAAATTTGCCCTCTTCAAATGTGACTAGTTCGGCCTAGTTTAGAACATAGGTGTTTGGTTTATAAAAAAATGGGTGTTGTTGATGTCAATTCTGGACCAAGATACAAAAAAATTATGCCTTTCATTTAAGCTTCTCAAGCCAAGAAAGTTAGCTTTATTCCATACTCTCGCCTTAGAAATTTCGAGATAATTTGGTTGTATGTATCATAGTTACACCTCGTGGATGAATAGTTTCCGAAGAAGAACCACCTTTGCAAAAAAAAATGTGTATCACTGAAATCGAGGTACCTGAAAAACTGATATATTCTTTTTATTGACCGCATAACCGTGAATATAAAGATCTAGCCAGAGATATGATGGATGAAGCATGTGAAGAAGAGTTTGATGCAAGTGATGAAGATCATTGTAGTGATACTGATGAAAACTCAAATGATGATTATAAAGAATTATGTAATATATGTTGATTTAAACCCTAATTATTTAAAATATTGATTTAAATACATAAATCATTTAAGACTTAATTAATGTATGGGTATGTTGTTTGATTAGAATAATTTTTAATAATTAAGGTTTTAGATATTTAACTAGAGTTAAGTGAAAAAAGGATAAATGAGATGTTTGAGTAAAAGGGATATATGATGTTAAAGTAAATAGATAAGGGACTTTGGGGTTTAGGGATTCAATTTAGGGTTTTAGATATGATCCTAGTAAATTCTTCATAATGCAAAACATGGGATGTGGTTTATTCCTCGTAATACTCGTGTCCTTGTAAATTTGTTGTAATTCAAAACACAGGTTGTGGTTAATTCCTCATAATACACATGTCTTAGTAAATACGGGACATGGTTAATTCCTCGTAGCAGTACAAAACAATTACGACGAAAACTACAGTGTTTTTCTATATATAGGCGAACCCACTTCGGAGCTATTCCTCATGCCTTTCTCTCTATATTCTCTACATCTCCTCCTCTCAAGTAAGTTTTATTTTATTTTATTTTTTAGTCTAAGTTGTTTAGGTAGATTAGGTAGATTAGGTAGTTTAGGTCATTAGTTTAGGTGGTTAGCTTAGGTGGTTAGTTAATTAAGGAATATAAATATATTTAAAGACTAGGTTGGGGTTTCAAAACCCATTAGATTTTAAATAAATTAAAATTAGATGGCTCCTAGGAGAAGACCTCCAACATATTATTCTGAGATGTTTGGTGGTGCTGTGACTGGGACTGGGACAAATTTTTCAGCCCCATCATCTAGTTCGGATCCGGAGACAGTTCCCAACTCTCAGATGCCTCCACCTCCTGCTCCACAGGTGCACGGTCCTCCTTCAGTGACTCCACACGGAGCACCGCCTGCCCGTGCAGCTGGAGCTCATCCGGATTTGCTTGTGCCTCCATCTGCACCTTACGCTCGATATACTGTCAAGGATCTTCTTGTCCAGCCTGGGCGAGAAGTTTTAGATATTTTGGACTCCAATCGACCGTCGGGTACATGTTGGTAAGTATTTTTTATACTTTAGTTTTGAATTTTATATTATATTAAGTTTCTAATAAGTTGGTAATATATTAGGTTTGGATCAACAACCGCGTCTCTCAGAGCGTTTCTGACACGATGAAATGATATGTTTTTGAGCCCTATCTGAACTGGAGTATGACACCCGAGTATGTTAAGACGACATGATTCAAATGTTTTGAAGTAATGTTATATAATTTTTATATTTAATAATTAATTACATATATAATATTTCAAATTATTTTTGTTTGTTTTAGCAAAAGTGGCATTGGTCCGTATCAATCAACTAGAGGGTGAAGATGTAATTTGTTGTAAACGCAAAGGCCCGCCTTACAAACACCATCTCAGATTCAAAGGACAAATGGGAGTACAACGGTAATGAGGCGAAATCCACCGAGATCACGAATGATATTTGGGATTTCCTCATCGCCTATTGAAAGCTATCCCACTCTATCAGTATTTCCGGTCAGTGCTCCGCTTCCCGTAGGACGAAAGATATGCGGATTTTAATTCACCCATGCTTCGTACTACGGGGCAAAAACCCCACGTCGGTGTCCGTCTAAATATTGTAAGTTTTATTTTATAAATGTTAATATTTGTTTTCATTTCATTATCTTATTAGTTAATATTTTATTTGTTATCTATTAGTAGGCTGAAAAGACATGACTCTTACCATCTTTATATGATCTATTCAAGATTACTCATATGAGATAGGATGGGAATTTTTTCGATCCTAGGCTGTAGAAGATCTACAATGACGTGGATGCTCGTATTGAAGAGCGCGAGACGTAACGTACTTAGCAGTCTCCCAATGGATTACCCAACAAATTTTCTACACAGGAGATGGACAATATCTTTGAAGAAGTAAATTTTTAAAATTTATAGTATTTTAAATTAATTTTTATAAAATTTACATTAAAATTTTTCGTTTTGTCAAGGTGGCTTCTAGAAAGAAGGGACAGGCGATGGAAATTTTTCCATCAACGATGTCGTAAGGGCGATGTCATCGTACTCTCACAAGCGGGACGAGGAGAATGCTCACCTACAGGCTCAAGGGGCTGCGATGCAGAATCGCTTGGATTCAATTGAAATTCTTCTCGAAACTATAATGGTTGGAAACCCGCATATGCAGAGACTGTTGGAGATCAGACACTAGTAGCTCGGGAATGACACTGGTCATCCTCTCGCTCCTCGGACAAAGACCTGAACTTCCCAGGAATGAACTCCTCGAACGACTACTTCGACGTCGATGATCTTTAGTTGTTTTTTCATTTTGTATATGAAGTTAAATATTAATATAATTATATTTATGACTTTTATATTTTTTTATATTTTAAAATATTTTATTTAATATTTTATTTTCTAATTTATAATATTTGAAAAATTTTAAATAAAAAGGAAAAAGATTACCAAAGAAGATGTAAATTCCTAGTAATATTTACAAGGAAGTGCAAATAAGGTAGTCCTAAAATATTACAAAGGTTTTCTTAATATTTCCATGTAAATTCCTTGTAAGGTTTATAAAATCTTTACAAGGACTATTTAAGATGACTTTACTAGGATACATGTTTTCAATTTATGACGAATTTACTAGGGTTGCATGTTTTTATTTATACCAATTTACTATTTTTTGCATGTTCGTATTACGAGGAAGTCCGACGATTAGCTAGGTTTCTCTTTTACGACGAATGTGTTTCGTTGGAACGTTAACGAGTAAGTTATAAGAATTTTTTCAGGACGACAGATATTTTATAACGAAACATAAGTCGTGTTAAATTTTTGTAATATTCTTATTACGAGAGATTAACAACAAATAAAATAGTTGTAATGCATGTATTTTTTTTTGTAATGAATGAAAATCGGCCATTCCTTCGGTACATATACTATTTTCATCGGTCGAGAAAAAATCAATTGGGACCTCATAACAAATATACAAATTTGAAAAGAAACTTCTACGAATACAGCAAATCTGGATAGATAATTTCCACAACTAACAATCAGATCGAATTCGATAGTAGATCAAAAGTTAATCATGCACTAGGTTGCATGGAAAGGAAAACGGATACGTGGAAAGGAAACGTTTTGAAATGTGGAAACGTGATTTTTCATAAAATTTTGAAATAGAAACGTCTTAGAAACGTCAATATATATATATGATTAATTAAAATTTACACTTAAATTTTTGTTTGATTTATTTGAGAGAGAAAATTAAGTAATATAAGTGTTATTATTCTTGATACATTTTATTAAAAAACTAATCAATAATTAGAAAACTAACACATGTTATTATTATATAAAATTATGGAGCCTAATTCCTTCCAGATCAAACCATTATACTAAAAGGATAACTAATATTGAAATCTATATTAATAAAACTGAAGTACATTTGGGAGTTGTTTGGAAACATGGATAGCAGGAAATAAAAAGAGTATAATGTTGTTTGACAACATTGATTGCAGTATATTAAAAATATATATATATATAAGTGGCCAATCTAATTAACTAAAAAATAATTTTGTTTAAAATAATCATAATACAAAATTTAAACTTTATATACGTATTTCAAATCAAAAGAAAATTTAAAATTAATTTATATCAAAAATTGATTCTAAAATATACATATATACAAAAATTGATTTTTACTAAAATATTTTCCAATAACGATTATAAAAAACGTTTTCAATATATATAAGAAAAATACAATACAAAGCTCAATTTCAAAGATCAATTTAAATTGTGGTTTTTATAATTTACATTTTAGTACTTAAAATATAATATATGTGATTATTTATATTAAGTTTGTTAATTTGACTCTTTACGCATGGGTCTCACCTTGTTTGACCCACTATAGGGCGAGTGCGGATCAACAAATTTGAAAAATATGTGGGACGAGTGTGGCTTTAGAATTTTTACTCGGAGCGGGTGCGGGTCGGTCGAATTTAAACTACGGGTACCTGTTAGAAGAATTTTTTTTTTAAAATATGATTTTAAATGATGTTATTTAAAAAAATAAAAATAGGAATATAAAAATAAATTAATTAAAATATATTATTTTAGTTTAAAAACATAAAAAAAAAATAAATATTTGTTTATCCTATGGATTATTCACAAATTTAAACTAGGTGGGTGCATGTATAATATTTTTTACTTGCAGGTTAAGTGGATCAGAGTTTTGAATCAAAATATGATTCAACACACAGCGGGACTGATCGGTCTGTAAATTCAGCACTAATTTTTATGATGATAGGTATAAAATACTATTTATTATATGATTATTTATATGATAATAGATATAAAATATGTTTTAATTATATGATGATACATATATGATATGAAAAACAAATAGCAATATACTTTTGAAAAACTACATCTGTGCGGGAGCACGGATCAAAGTATAGTATAATATTAAAATACAAATTAATAAACATGTTATCACTAATATCAAATGACAAATAGTTATTTTTTCGTGTTTCCAATCAGAATCGCTAGTTTTCTAAATTAGAAATGCAAGTTTCCATCGTGTTTCCAAAATAAATATTTATGAAACACGTTTCCTAAGAATTTCTTCAAGTTTTCAAGAGATTTTGATTTCAGAACGTTTCCGAAACAGAAAACGGACCTTGATCAGAGTTTCCATGCAACCTAGATCATGCATTAAATGTTTTGTATTTGTTTCTTGTGTCACCCTTAAAATTGTATTCAATCTAATCCTTTCCACTTTTTCATTTAACAAAAGAAAGCTTACATAACGGTCAAAATGAATCTGTCTTGCTTAGCTGTCTAGATGAACTTTGGAAACCTAATTGTCTTTATCAAGCCTCTATTAAAGATTCGACACTAATGCTACCGGCTATTACCAGTTAACACGGTCACCGTAATTATTAACCATACCGAGAAAGCGGGCAGATTCATAGTATTCAGATAAGGCGTATCCGGTGATCTCCTCAAAATAATTTTCCTTTCCGTCCACAAAACTCGTTTATTTGTTCGCTCTTCGTCCATGTTTCTTACCAAACCACGGAAAACAAAAAGCGATTCGCGAAAATTAATAAAAACATTTTCGTCTTCTTCATTAAAGCTCTCTCTCTCTCTAGCTTTTGTAAGATCGTGTTCCAATTTGTATGGATTTGAGTCGTTCTGATTCTAATTTTTCATTAGGGTTTGATAGTTCCCACGCATCATCAATGGCTCCGACTCAGAGAATCCCGATTGCTGACGATTCGATTAATCTACAAGTCGATCCCAGTTTCCGATCATCGCCGGCCACTTTCTCTCCGATTCCGTTGCAGTTACTCGAACAGAAAGTCGAGAAGATTGCCGTGGAGGAGTCAAAGAAAGACGGAGATGAAAAGGAAGATGAGCACTTCCGAATCTTAGGTCACCACATGTGTCTCAAAAGGCAACGAGACTGTCCGCTTTTAGCTCAATCGAAAAATTCGAGGAGAACAATAACTGGTGACACGGATCTGGAATCGAGACGTGCTGCTGTTCGTTCTTGGGGAGATCAGCCTCTTCATTTGGCGGACCCAGACATCCACGAGATCATGGAGAAAGAGAAGCAAAGACAAGTGAGAGGAATCGAGCTGATTGCTTCCGAGAACTTCGTGTGTCGAGCTGTCATGGAAGCTTTGGGAAGTCACTTGACCAACAAATACTCCGAAGGCATGCCTGGAGCCAGATACTATACTGGGAATCAATACATCGACCAGATTGAGAATCTCTGTATCGGAAGAGCTCTTACTGCCTTTGGTCTTGAACCTGACAAATGGGGTGTCAATGTTCAGCCCTATTCTTGTACCTCTGCCAATTTCGCTGTATACACTGGACTTTTACTTCCCGGTGAACGGATCATGGGGCTTGATTCTCCTTCAGGTGGCCACATGAGTCATGGCTATTGTACTCCAGGTGGGAAGAAGATCTCGGCTACATCAATCTTCTTTGAGAGCTTTCCTTATAAAGTGAATCCTCAAACTGGGTATATTGATTACGATAAGCTGGAGGATAAGGCTCTTGATTACCGCCCCAAGATTCTTATCTGTGGAGGCAGCTCGTACCCTAGGGACTGGGATTTTTCAAGGGTTAGACTAATTGCTGACAAGTGTGGTGCTTTTTTGATGTGTGATATGGCTCATATTAGCGGTCTTGTGGCCACTAAGGTTTGAATCTTCTACTCTTTTCTTTATTTCTTGATTTGCTCTTAGTCTTAGGTTTTATATTTAATTGTCTAATACTTGAATCGTAACTCAAGTATTGAGTTGTTCAAAAGCTTTAGATGGTTGACTACTTTCTAATCAAAGTCCTCCTATGTAATGATTAGTGGTTAGAAGCTTCATATCATAAAGCTTAAATTTTAGGAAATAATAACTAGATGTTGGTGTGTCGGCCGATATACGTAAGGATATCGTTTGAAACTAATCAAGTACAATTTTGTTTCTCACTTTTGTTTGTTTTGTTTGTCATCAACAGGAATGTTCTAATCCATTTGATCACTGTGACATTGTTACCTCCACTACCCACAAAGGTCTACGTGGTCCCAGAGGAGGTATCATCTTCTACAGGAGAGGACCAAAGATAAGAAAGCAAGGCCATCACTCTAGTCATTGCGACAGTTACCCGCACTATGATTTAGAGGAGAAGATCAACTTTGCTGTTTTTCCCTCGCTACAAGGAGGTCCTCACAACAACCATATCGCAGCTCTCGCCATTGCCTTGAAACAAGTGGCTACTCCAGAGTACAAAGCTTACATACAACAGATGAAGAAAAACGCTCAAGCTTTAGCATCAGCTCTGCTTCGAAGAAAATGCAGACTGGTTACAGGTGGCACAGACAACCATTTGTTGCTCTGGGATCTCACTCCATTGGGCTTAACTGGTACGAGAAGTCACTCAACCTTACCACTCACTGATCCTAATGTTAGAGTTTTTTCTGAATTTTTTATTATGCGGCTGATTTTCAGGGAAAGTCTACGAAAAGGTCTGTGAGATGTGCCATATAACCTTGAATAAGACTGCTATATTTGGTGACAATGGTACAATATCTCCTGGAGGTGTAAGGATAGGTAAGCTCACAGATTAGTTTTGCATTTCACATTCTTATTTATTACTATATCACTTCTTTCCTGAACTTGAGGGTTTTTAACCAATAGGGACACCGGCGATGACAACTCGAGGTTGTATAGAGTCTGATTTCGAAACAATAGCGGATTTTCTGATGAAAGCGGCTCAGATAACAAGTGCGTTACAGAGAGAACATGGCAAGTCACATAAGGAGTTTGTGAAGAGTCTATGCTCTAACAAAGACATATGTGATCTCAGAAACCGAGTTGAAGCATTTGCGTTGCAGTATGAAATGCCTGCTGCTTCTCAGATTTGAATTGAAATGAAGGAAAATTCTACCACACAGCTTTGTTTGGTTTCTCGGCGGGGTTTTTTTTTTTTTTAAGTTATATCCTGTAAATTAGAGTATTATATATATTTGTCTTGCAATTTGATTGCACACTTTCTTCATTGTAGTTCTGTACACATTCGATAGGATGGGATAATCTATAGACATGTTCCTACACAGTTTTCTTAAAAGGTGTTTTTATTAGCAAAAATTACATAAAAATACACAACTAAATTTTGTTGAATTGTTTTATATTTAAACTTATTCAACATCCAGTTTAATATCTTAACTAACTATTTTGCTGATTGTATTATTTACTGTGTGTTTTTCGGCACTATGTGCAGAAATGAAACTTTAAATTTAAATTGCGGGAAATTTGCCAAATGTATGACTCAAAACTTGGTTTCAAATGCAAAAGTAAATCCAAACATCAATCAAATGCAAAAGTAACCTAACAATCTATCCGGACGACTTTCAACTAAAAATAGTTTAAAGTCGTCTAGTATAGTTATTCTTAAAAATAGTTTAAAAAATTTGTAAAAAATATTTAGATAAGTGAAAAATTGAAATATTGTTATTAACACCAGTTTTAAGAGATATAAATTAAGATAGAACAAAATTTAATTATTTTTAACATAGATGAGTGAAAATAATGAGTCATGATATTCTTTGGTTTAGGGTTTGCCAACAGATGTTGTAGTATTGTATGTGTTTCTTAGGGTGTTAGATTTTCGAAAGCATAAATGTTTTTTGAAAAATTTAAAATTTATCAAGTGTGTTTATTTCTGTGTATAGTAAACACTATTTAAGTATAATTTGATTTTATAACGTGGTTATTTAGTTAATTTAGTCAATTTAGTATAGGGTTTAAGGTTTAGGGTCTGGACGACTCAAATATCAGTCGTCTTTAAATAATTTTACACAAACGACTTATTCCCGCCTAAAATTTTTTAAAAAATTATTTTCCCGCTTGAATAATTTAAACCAGACAACTTACTTGTAAGTCTTTTGGACGGCTTACTTGTAAGTCTTCTGGACGACTTACTTGTACGTCTTCTGGACGACTTACTTGTAAGTCTTCTGGCTAGACGACTTATTTGTTAGTTTTCTGGCTGGACGACTTACTTGTAAGTCTTCTGGACGACTTACTTGTAAGTCTTCTGGACGACTTACTTGTAAGTCTTCTAGCTGGACGACTTACTTGTAAGTCATCTACAAATTCTTCTGTTTTAGTTTCCCGCTAAAATTATTAAAGTCTCCTGGACGACTTACATTTCAGTCATCTGAATCGAAAATATTTAACCTAATTGTTTTTTTTGTTTCCCTATATAAAGAAAAATTTACACAGTCTCTCTCCTCCTCTCAAATGTCTGCAACAGAAATGTAATGTTCATCTTTCTAGAACTCTTCAACCTCTCTATAATCTCTTTGAACTTATAAACACCAAACTTATATCAAATTTTTTTTTTGTCTCATTAATTTATCTTTTTTTTTTAGGTTTTTCATCACATGATTCTCATATTCCACTCATTTAAAGATAGATTTATTAACTTTATATGAATTTTTCTGTTTTGTCTCATGTTTTTCTCACTAATCTATCTTTTTTTGCAGATTTTTAATCAAATGGTTCTCATCTTCATTTGGATATGTATGTTTTGTGTTCTATAAAAGTATATATATCTAATTTTTCACTCATTTTTGTGTGTTTTAAGCCATTTGAATGTTTTTTGATATGCAGGTTTTTCAGATATGGGCTTGAAATGCATGCTTTTCAGATCTGGAAGACTTCTGGGACGACTTACCTGGAAGTCGTCTGGACTTCCTGTAAGTCATCTGGAATTCCTGTAAGTCGTCTGGAAGTTGTCTTGACTGCCTAAAAGTTTTCTGATGCTGTCTTCTTTCATATCAAGTGGAGTCCAAGCTTGTCTTTGTAAAAGAATGATCTATTATAGTTTTGTAAAATCAGTTCCCAAGATGTAATATATGTGCTAACAATGTGTCTACACATTTACAAATCAATGAAATAATAGACTTCAATAGATTTTTTTTCATTTTTTGGATTTCCCATATGCAATAATAAATCACAATGGCCTTCTGCTCATCTTAATAAACAAGAATGTTGGTAGCCTCGTATTGATACAACATTTTGAGAAGCATTTTAATCTTTCTTCCAACAAATCATCATTGGTGTTAAAGCATATTACATGTTTTACAAGGTTGTGTTGAAAAACTTTGTCAAATTTAGTAAAATTAAGGGAGAAAAAAATATTTTAAAAATATGAGATTTACAAATCATGAAGTTATTTAAAACTTTTAAAAATACAAGTAATTTAAAAAATATTTTTATCACTCTATTCAACCAAGAAAACTTAGTAAAATTCACAGTAAATAGGTCGTCTGGAAAGTCATCCAGCTGGAAGACTTTCCAGATGACTTAATTATTAGTCATCTGAGAAGATTAACACAAATTCTTAATACATACTCATAAAGCCTGGACGACTTAGTAGAAGACTTATAATTAAGTCTTCTGGAAAGTCATCCAGCTGGAAGACTTTCCAGATGACTTAATTATTAGTCATCTAAGAAGACTAACACAAATTCTTAATACATACTCATAAAGCCTGGACGACTTAGTAGAAGACTTATAATTAAGTCTTCTGAAAAGTCATCTAGCTGGAAGACTTTCCAGATGACTTAATTATTAGTCATCTAAGAAGACTAATACAAATTCTTAATACATACTCATAAAGCCTGGACGACTTAGTAGAAGACTTATAATTAAGTCTTCTGGAAAGTCATCTAGCTGGAAGACTTTCCAGATGACTTAATTATTAGTCATCTAAGAAGACTAGCACAAATTCTTAATACATACTCTTAAAGCCTGGAAGACTTAGTAGAAGACTAATAATTAAGTCTTCTGGAAAGTCATCCATCTGGAAGAATTTCCAGATGACTTAATTATTAGTCATTGACGCAGACGACATACAAGTAAATCGTCCAGACGACTTAACCGTAAGTCGTTCAGACGACTTAACTGTAAGTCTTTCAGACAGGTCATTTTTGCAATTGAAATTTAAATGAGACAACTTACTTCTAAGTCGTCCAGCTTTGTATGTTAAAAAAAAAAATCTCGACGACTTATAAGTAAGTCGTCTAGGAAAAATGGTTTAGTTTTGCATTTGACCGAATTGTGTCAGATATTTGACTTTTCCTGGACGACTTACTAGTAAGTCGTCTCCGGGAAAGTTAAAATTTCAATATTTTATTAAATCTAGATGACTTACGGATAAGTCGTCTTAGGTTAATTTTGTAACCGAAAAATAAAACTTTAATTTTAACTTTTCCTAGAAGACTTAATTGAAAGTCATCCAGTATGACGACTTATTCGAAAGTCGTCCGAGATAAGCAAAGTTTGACCGGAAAAAAATCTGGACGACTTTACGTATCTTAGACGACTTTAGAATAAGTCGTCTGACTGGACGACTTTAAAATAAGTCGTCTGACTGGACGACTTTAAAATAAATCGTTTGACTGGACGACTTTAAATTAAGTCTTCTAGAAAAAATTAAAATTAAAGTTTTATTTTTCAGTTACAAAACTAACCTAAGACGACTTGTCCGTAAGTCGTCTAGATTAAATAAAATATTGAAATTTTAACTTTCTCGGAGACGACTTACTGGTAAGTCCTCCAGGAAAAGTCAAATATCTGACACAATTCGGTCAAATGCAAAACTGGCCGTTTTTCCTAGACGACTTACTTATAAGTCGTCCAGTTTTTTTTTTTTTTAACATACAAAGTTGGAAGACTTAGAAATAAGTCGTCCAGCTCATCCAGAAGACTTACGAGTAAGTCTTCTACGCGAACATATCTGGAAAAAATTTCAATTTCATACCTTAAACTAAGTGAGATGACTTCCTTAGCACACAAAGTCTTCTCCAACCACCCAGAATATCAAATGAAAGTAACCCACCAAGAATTGTATGCTTAAATGGCTCTATCAACCATAAAAATTTTGAATCAAAAGCTTGGGTTTTTTGTATGAATATTGAGACAAAGTGAAAGAGATGTTGTTTTTAGTTCATAACAATTGAGAAAGAGAGAGGGTAAATCAATTTTAGGTGCATTAAGAGCTTCAAATTGGTTGTTCATGGTAGTTAGGGTATTGATGACAATGACAATCTTGTAAATACTTGAAGATGATGAGGTTGAGAGAATAAAAAAATAATTTTCAAAAAGAACAGAAGAAAAAAATGTAATGGCATTTTTGTAAATAATATGAACAGATGGGGTCAATAGGAGAAACGAAAAGTCAAAAAACAAAAAATGTTAGTTTTGTGTTTGACTTTGAGTTTTGAGTCAAATTTGCAAAAATCCGTTAAATTAAAGCTAAAATAAAATTTCAATAGACTTAGCAAATTAGAAAATTGGTTAGCTTTATCTTTACATTGAGTAATATATTTAAATATAATTTTAAATATTTAAATATATACATTGTTATTACTATTGTCTTTATTTTGTAATTTAAATTAATTAAGAATAAATATAAATATTTACAAAAGGTTTATCTTTATTATAAGGTTATTTTAGATTATTACAGTATTTTAAAAACTTGTCAAAATGAATTACCATGTTACCATAATCGTTACATTATATAATAAATTTTAACTGCAATATTTTCTTTTTAAAATAATATGGTAATGAGTTTTTTATAAAGTAATATATGTTTTGAAATATATTTTGTTGAGGTAGATTAACTTTTGGACATTTAAAGCACATATAGTTTTCTTTGTAAAATTCAAAACATTATAACTCCTAAAATATAGAGAACTTTTTTTAGTTAAGCATATCGAAGAATTTAATTATGAGATATAAATTTAAGAAGGAAATACTCTCTTACAATTTTATCATATTTGAATAATTTTTATTACAAACCCTAAAAATATATAAAAACAAAAATAAGAAATATATTTAGTTGCCTTTTCATTAACTTGTTCAAAGTATAAGTTTAATATTAATTCCATTTAAGATTTAAATTATTTATTTATATCTTATAACTATGGTAATAGTTATATAATTAATATTGTATATCTGAATTTTATTAACTGAATTTTAAGTAATAATTGTGTTAAATCAAGTCATAATTAGCTAGGATCCATGTCATCATTAAGTGAGCCATGTCATCATTTAAGTGAACCATGTCATCTTTTTTTTTTTGCTATATTGATTGTGGTGATGACATCCAAGCAAATCACTTAGTACATAATATATAAGGGATACTATTAAAAGTGAAGTACATTTTAAAATTAACTTTTATTTTACATTAATAATCACAATTTATGCCACTGAGTTTATAATTTATTTTGACAATTTAGTGGAATATCAACTCGCCATAACTGTCAACCGATATTGCTGTTCCACCAACGATTGACAGTCATATCTGTAGGCGATTGATTCTTTGTGTATTAGCTTTCCTTGCACCCTATCTATTATAATCCACGTACCTAAACCCTTAATCTAGCTATTTTCATATTTGCATTAACTTAAATCCAACCTATTTTTTTTTTACTTAAACCTGAAAACCTATATAATAATTTTACTTAGCTTAACTTTTAGGATCTTACAAATTTACTATGCCTTCGCTTTCTATAGATTCGATCTCTAAATACTTCAGTTGATCTCTCTTGGAAAGAGTAGTTATAAGTTGATTTTCATAGGGTAAATTGATAGTGTGGATTAGGAATTATAAAACCCTGAAACACAGTTCTGTCAAATTTGACGTTGTTGCCGGGGATCAAAGTTCGTCATTAGATTTGTTTTCTAGGTTTAGTCTAGGTTTCTTTTTATTTTTTAGTACTAACAACTCTTCTTTCTTGTTTTACAGGTGCATGTCCAGCAATACCAGAAGCAACAAGGAGCAAGAATTACTTTTCTCAGAACCAATAGCAATCGATTGACGCACGTGACAGTTCGTCGGCTCACAGTTCTCTTTCCATATCGATCGACCGCACAGACATACCATCGATCGACAGTGAGCTGAAAGTTCCAATCATTGCTTTAGTCATATTGATAAGGGATAAAAATCAGGACCTGCATGATCTTGAAGGTCACCTGCATTATGCAGCAGGTTAGAAGATAGATGACCAGGGAGCTGTAATCCCTGAACCTGAAGTAGAAGCAGACGCTGAAATTGCTCAATCTGAAACTAATGCCCAAGCTGCTTAGGCGAGGATACTGTCAGACTACAACCATCTTGACCAGTACTATGCCAACATATCTGTCATTCACTGTCCAGCTTTTCAGAGGCATGATTTTGATATTAAGCCTTCTTTCTTTTCACTTGTGGCGCATACACCTTACCATGGGGCACAAAATGAGGATCCTATGGATCATCTGGAGAGGTTTCAGGATCTAATATCCTAATGGATTCCCTTAGGACTATCTTTTCTACAAGTCTTCAAGTAATCACTTGTTGGAGAAGCTTCTTATTGGATTAAGCAGTTACCACCATGATCTCTTACATGATGGGTTATGATATCACTCAAATTACCCTAAGGAGTGAATTACTCTCTCAATTAAGAGGTTCAATTGTACTACTTAGGGATCGAATTCACGGGGAGCTAGGGAACCTAATAGATCTAATAGTTATAAGATTAAGCTAGGCTAATAAGTTTTAATGCAGTAAATAAATAAACTTGAAAGCAATAAACAAGATGAACAAGATAATTGTTCAGCTTGGCAAGGGTTTGTTTGATGGAAGGATGGTTGCTAGATGCCTAATAAGTTGCATGCATGATATATAAGAACTTCAATTCTTAGACAAATCTATAGCTGTCGCTAGTTAGACTCGTCCATTGATCTAAATGCCGACAGTATCGACCGATGTTGCTATCGCAGTGTCGGTCGATACGTGTTGCCGTCGATCGATGACTCTATAAGAATATCGATCGATATATAGCATCAGATCGAATTGAAACTGTGTTCACTAGAGAATTTCTATTAGACCGGCTGTCGCATCGTGCCTAATAGAGTCTGAGTTTGTAGAGGATGATGTCAGGATGAAGATTAATAAATTAAACTATTCCAGTTCATGGTTCTAGTTCATGAATCTAGAAAAAAGCATTAAAAACATCCTAACAATGAATATCACAACTTAGCAATCAATAGTTGGGGCTAATCCCACAACCTATCTGAACCCTAAATCCAACAGGTGGATCTATTCAGACATGAAGATTGTCACAGAAATCATAGATGAATAGATGTAAAACTGAAATAGAATAGATAATAAAACCAATGGAGTTCCAGGAGGACTATGATAAGAGTTCCTCCCTTCTCTCCTAACTAAGAGAAACAATAGAAAAAAACTTAGAAAGCTTCGATAGCTTGTAGCCGTCAACAATGGCTTATAAATATCATAACTAGGGTTTCTGGTCGTCCAAGGGTATTATGGTAACTTGTGGGCTTTAGTCGGTTATGCAATATAGTCAGCCCACGTTCTGGCATTCATATCGACCGATATGAGGTGTCTCCCATCGATCGATATGCACATATCTTCTCGACAGCCTTCTCTCGCGAGGCAGACTGACCACTCTTCAGTAAAACGGGCATAACGTCTGATATAACCGTTGGATTAACCTCAAACTGGTGGCATTGGAAATCTAACACAAAGTTCTATCTTGTGTCAAAATATGGGCTAAATCGCACCATGGGAAGATCTCCATCCATATCTAAACATCTGACACGTCTGCGCAGTTCTACATTTAAAGGCTCCAAAAGACACCAAAATCACCATATTTCACCAGGACGTACCTGAACCTGTAAATACTCTAAATAGATTCCAAAACATATATAATTATCATAAAAAATATCAATACCATGACTAAAAGTGGGTCAAAATCATGGTATATCAACTCCCCCAGACTTAACCTTTTGCTTGTCCTCAAGCAAACTTTAATTTAGTCTTTGAAAGAAGTTTAAAATCAACAGGGACTCAATCAAAATCTCAACTTTAAAATCATCACCTCTACTTTGTTGCAAGCCACATCTCATATATATCAACTACAGAAGTACATTATACCATATCCTAGCTTAGCAACCAAATACATCTAGCCAATCAACTTAAACATTCCTTGTCTGTCTATCCCCTCTACTGATTTCATTTATGCATAAAAATAAAGGTGTAGGCTTTACCTTGGGAGTATCGATCACGGAACACTAGGATTCAACTCAAACCAGTTTCAGGCATTCTCATCCTGGTTCCCTTTCTCTCTTTATCCCTCCATTTCTGAATCCCAATTCTTTCTTTCTTTCTTTTATATCAATCCCAATGAACAACTAATGTTAATCTTATTGATCTTTCTACTTTTTGTAGCTCTTTTTGACAAAGTGTAGGCGAATAGTGGGGTCATAGGTTATGTACCTCTCCCTCGCTTCCACAATGTGTGATCATCCCTTTGATTTAGAATAGTGGGGTCATGGGTAATGTACCTCTCCCTCTGCCTCTCAGGAAATCATCTCAATCTTTTATTTTCTGGGGATGCCGAAGGAAAGAAAGAAGGAAACCAAAATTTTTGAGACTTTTACCTTCTAGACTTGCAAGAGGATTCCGATCCCTTGTATACCAAGCCCCAAGACAAGCAATATATGTCAGGTTAGGTTGTAAATCAGCTTTGGTTCTTCCAGACAATCATGAAAGTGTTGGCATAGGTGATCGATGATCCACTTTAGCATCTATAGTACTTTCTGAAATCAACAAATCTAAGAATGGTGCTAAAGAGTGGTAAGATAAAAAGTAAGAATTTGAAATTTTTTCCCTTTCTTGACTCAATAAAACTAATTTTCGAAAACTTTATAAATAAGATCAAAAAGAGGTAAAGTAGCATCAGTAATCAACTCCCTCAGACTTAAATCATACACTGTCCTCAGTGTATAATCAGTCAGGGTTAGAGCATAAGAAGAATAATAAATGTGTAATTGATATCGAAATTGTGAACGATATACCTGACCGATATGGGTATCGATCGATGGTGAGTCGCCATCGTCGATCGATGCGTGTAGGTATGTGTCGAGCGATATCGACTGGATCGGATTGGTCGATAGCCAAGGCAATAGTCTACACAGGTTTTTATTCTAAATATCTAACTCAAACATAATATTAGTAGAACCTCCCCAGACTTAAATAACACTGCGACCAATGTTATACAGTCCAAGATTGGTGGGACAATAAAACATAAGGAAATATTTAACAAAGAAAGACTGTATACCTGATTTGATGTGAGTATCAATCAACACAATTAAGTGGCGATCGATATTCTTGATGCTCTGTCGATCGATGCTAGCTAGTCATCGTCGATTCTTATGCAAACTCATCTTCCTTGAATCTTTTTCCTAATACCTGACATAAATAAAACACTAAAACACTAATATTCTAAAAGTTAGTAATAGATAACTAATAAAACCACAGTTTTTTTTTTTTTTTTTTTTTTTAATATATGCATAGTGATCTTGCTACAGTGACTCTGTTACAGTACCTGAAATCCTTAGAAAAAAAAATATCAGTAATAAATGAAAATAAAACCATATTTAAAATTACCTAACAGTGGGTTGCCTCCCACTCAGCGCTTATTTTTAGTCATTAGCTTGACTTCTGAAGATCTGATTCAGTCCGGATGAGAATGAGAACTTGCTCCAATTCAAGTCTCATTGTCCAATCTATGAAGCTTTATCATTCTTGTGTGAAAGCCTCCTCCATAGACTCCTCTCCTTTGTCTATCATCTCAGCAATAAGAAGTGCTTTAAGCTTTGCATATGGATGTGAGAAGCATCTGCGCGCACTCTTGATTTTCTGATTCCATCTGAAAAGTAAGGAGTCCATGGTAATTGAGAACCTCCTTTGGTTTGTTTCCGCTTCTTCCAATTCCTCCCCTTCTTTCCCACAGACTTGTGTAATCTCACTTTGGATTCCCTGATATCATTTGAGAAGTGAAAAATCAATGATAACTGAGAACCTCCATTGATTCTTTTTCTCTTCTTCCAATTCATCCTCTTCTTTCCCCTAGACTTGTCTGAATGCGTGGTGGTATCTCCATCAAAAATATTTCCACACACTTCATACTCATTCTGCTCTGATTCGCGTCTGGTGTGGATCGATGTACCAATGGTAGTGTCGTTCGATGGTGGATTATCATGTCCATCGATGATGTCTTGTCAGTGTCGATCGATGCTTCTTCTAGGGCTTTATCGACTTCATCTCTAAATCTCAACCCTCTCTGTGAAACTCTGACATGCTGATGATCATCTAATACTCCACTATAGGAACTTAACTCCATACTTTTATCTGGTGGGATAGGAGATTCAGCCTCAAACACCGCATTCGGAACCATAATCTTAACAGGATCATGTATCCTTTTCACTCTTTTGTGAAACCCATCAGCTTCATCTGTCCAAATAGGTGGTCTCTGATGTTTAGGGACAGTAATGTGTGAGGCTTCAGAATTATGCACTATCTCCTCAAATGGTTCCAGCTTCACTATGTATCCTGGCAGTTCATCCAACCATGGTTGTCGATCGATACAATCGGGTGGGTGTCGATCTATGCAGTCGGATGTATGTAGATCGATGATGTATGGCGACTGTCGATCGATGCCGTAAGGTGGATGTATATCGATGATGCAGGGAGGGTGTCGATCGATCTCATCAGGTTGGTGTCGGTCGATGCTAGCCCTTGATGAAGTCTCTCCATTTTTCCTCTTAGCATTCTGTTTGTCTTCAAACTTCTGCTCCAAGAAGGCTTCTAAAGTAATTTCTTTACTTGAATCCAAATCTCCAAGATCCTCTCCGTTCTCTATGTTTACATCCAAGGAAGGAGAAGAACTTGATACATAAGTGCTCTTCTATGTCGAGTCTGCAGTGTCCTGAGGACAATTCGAACTTTCAAGGATTTCAAGTGGTATCAATTGATGACGAAAGTATTTATCGATCGGTTCTGAGATGCTGATGTCGATCGATGAGCTGGTGGTGATGATCGATGATGCAGTCGTACTGTCGATCGATACTAAGGAACTGGTGTCGATCGATGTGGGGGTCGGATCTTTAATATCAGCTTCTTCTACTCTGCTCAGTTCTCCAGACTCATCTTGTTCCTCATCTTCCACCATATATTCCAGCATAAAACACATCTCAATCTCCAAATTTGCTGAAAAAGTGCTGAAAAATGTACTTAGGAAGGCGTCTTTGATGTCCTCCCAGCAGGTTAGAGATTTTGGCTGCAGCTTACTGAACCAGCTAAACGCATCTCCGAATAGTGAATGGGGTAAGAGCGTGCAGAGAATGTGGTCTTCGGGTATTAATTTATGTTTGGTTGCTGAGACTACTTCCTCAAGTATCTTGATATGATCTCTGGGGTCCTCATAAAGAAGACCTTGGAAAGGGTCCTCACTTACCCAATCATACCACTGGCTAACTAGATCAAAGGTATCCATTTCTGGAAAAGAAATCACATCAGGAATTATTGCTTCTTCTCCATTAATCAATTGTCCTTTAAAGTTGCAAGGACGACCACCTTTGTCTCGCCAGATACCCTTCTTATCGATCTTGAGTATGAGCCTTTCGTCCTTCTTTGTTTCCATGCTAGTGGTGTCGGTCGTCGGATGAACAGTACCATGATGAGCAGGGTCTCGGTGATCACTGTCGACCGATGATGAAATCATGGTATCGATCGCTGATGGGTGAATGATATCGTCCGATAGAAAGATCGTGGCATCGGTCGATGTAGAAGTTATGGTGTCAACCGATGCAGACGTCATATCACCAGTATTGTTTTCTGGTTCATCATCCTCCACCACATATCTCATTGTTGACTCAATCTTTAGTTTGTGTGGAGTGTCAAAGAGAAATCTGTTGAAGAAGGCTTCCGTGATATCAATCCATGTTTTGAGGGACTCTGGTGGCAACTCGTTGAACCAACGTCTTGCTTCTCCAGCAAGAGTGAAAGGAAAGAGTTTGCAGAAGTGGTAGTTTTCAGAGGCTTCATCAAAGAGAGACCAGATTAGGTCTTCAAACATATCAGTATGATCCATCGGTTGCTCGTCAAGATAACCATGAAAGAGACGCTGACTCATAAGAGGGATGTACTGAAGTTTCAGCTCGGAGTCAAAATTTTCGTCCTTTCCACAAACAGTGTCAGTCGATCTTGGAAGAATAGTATCGGTCGACGTGGGGTGAGCCGTATCGATCGATTTCGGGTGGGAAGTGTCGATCGACGGAAGATGAATAGTGTTGATCGACGGGGGTTGAACAGTATCGGGTGGAGGGTGTCGATCGATAAGCGTGTACCAGCATGCTCCTTCCTTGAAGGAACTAGAAATCCTCTCTTCATTGTTCCTGGTACTGAGATGTATGTACCTGAAAAAGAAGAAAAAAATTTATCAGTATTTTAAAAAGGTAACAAAACCTAGACTAAATCTAACTAAACAAGATCTAATGGCGATCAAAGCTCCCCGGCAATGGCGCCAAATTTGATATCACTCAAATTACCCTAAGGAGTGAATTACTCTCTCAAGTAAGAGGTTCAATTGTAGTACTTAGGGATCGAATTCACGGGGAGCTAGGGAACCTAATAGATCTAATAGTTATAAGATTAAGCTAGGCTAATAAGTTTTAATGCAGTAAATAAATAAACTTGAAAGCAATAAACAATATGAACAAGATAATTGTTCAGCTTAGCAAGGATTTGTTTGATGGAAGGATGGTTGCTAGATCTATGGTTTCTATTCAGGTATTCAGGATTATAATGTTATAGATGCCTAATAAGTTGCATGCATGATATATAAGAACTTCAAATCTTAGACAAATCTATAGCTGTCGCTAGTTAGACTGGTCCATTGATCTGAATGCCGACAGTATCGACCGATGTTGCTATCGCAGTGTCGGTCGATATGTGTTGCCGTCGATCGATGACTCTATAAGAATATCGATCGATATATAGCATCAGATCGAATTGAAACTGTGTTCACTCGAGAATTTCTACTAGACCGGCTGTCGCATCGTGCCTAATAGAGTCTGAGTTTGTAGAGGATGATGTCAGGATGAAGATTAATAAATTAAACTATTCCAGTTCATGGTTCTAGTTCATGACTCTAGAAACAAGCATTAAAAACATCCTAACAATGAATATCAGAACTTAGCAATCTATAGTTGGGGCTAATTCCACAACCTATCTGAACCCTAAATCCAACAGGTGGATCTATTCAGACATGAAGATTGTCACAGAAATCATAGATGAATAGATGTAAAACTGAAATAGAATAGATAATAAAACCAATGGAGTTCGAGGAGGACTCTGATAAGAGTTCCTCCCTTCTCTCCTAACTAAGAGAAACAATAGAAAAGAACTTAGAAAGCTTCGATAGCTTGTAGCCGTCAATAATGGCTTATAAATATCATAACTAGGGTTTCTGGTCGTCCAAGGGTATTATGGTAACTTGTGGGCTTCAGTCGGTTATGAAATGTAGTCAGCCCACGTTCTGGCATTCATATCGACCGATATGAGGTGTCTCCCATCGATCGATATGCACATATCTTCTCGACAGCCTTCTCTCGCGAGGCAGACTGACCACTCTTCAGTAAAACGGGCATAACTTCTGATCTAACCGTTGGATTGACCTCAAACTAATGGCATTGGAAAGCTAACTCAAAGCTCCATCTTGTGTCGATAGATGGTCTAAATCTCACCATGGAAAGGTCTCCATCTATATCTAAACATCTGACGCGTCTGCGCAGTTCTGCACTTAAAGGCTCCAAAAGACACCAAAATCACCATATTTCACCAGGACGTACCTGAACCTGTAAATACTCTAAATAGACTCCAAAAAATATATAATTATCATAAAAACATAACAATACCATGACTAAAAATGGGTCAAAATCATGGTATATCAGGTTAACATCAATAATGCCTTCCGGTGCAATTTCTTTGATGATGCACGAGCTGAGTATTTGAGGATCAGAATTGCTACTTTCACAGAGGAGCCTGCTAAGAGATCCTGGAGACTAGATTCAAATCCTACCAGTGCGACTATCCACACCATGGTTTTAATGAAGTGCAACTGCTTAACACTTTCTTCAGAGGTATTGATCACAGTACCAAATGGCCTTAGACACAATTAGTGAGGGTAATTTCAGCACCACATGTCCACAGGCTACAAGACTTATTTAGAATCTGGCATCGAGCAACAACACCAAGAACACTGATTATGAGAGGAAGAAATCGGCCCCAACACTCAGCAGAGAGCAGATTGATGAAGTTTGGGCAAGGCTGAATAGTGTTCAAAAACTACTCAGAAGCAAGTCAGTTTTATGGAGGAAGTAGGAGTTATAGAAGCTGAAGTGAAGAAGAGGATGTGACTTACGTTGGTGGAAACGGTTCCCAAAGATCCGGGAATCAAGGCTACAGCAGAAACTCAATAGCAATAGTTAGAAGGGTAACTTCAACCAAGATTCACAGCAACATAGGCCCTACAACAACAAAACACCATGACCTATGGATCTTCTTACTACCAGAGACCACCTCCAGAGACTCAGAAAAGCAAGCTAGAGGCAAGGGTTGATAAAGTACTTGAGGGACATCAGCATATGACTCTAGACTTCAATGGAAAGATATAAGCTTTGTATCACAATCTCAACACCAAGTTTGAGAACCTCAACACCCATGTGAAGAAATTGGAGAATCAGGTAGTCCTACAAGTGACGCCATTAGAAAACATGAGGCCATTATTAAAGATAAGGAAGAAGCTGGATAGAAGTACCACGCCAATGACCTGATTGGTGATGATTTTTGGCAAGAGGTGAAGAGAGAAAGACTCCAAGAAGGAGATATATGTGTAGAAAGTGCTGTCTTTCGGCAGTTCGCACTGGTGTTGATCGACACCCAGTGCTGAGCATCGATCGACATAATCTGCAGAGTCAGGGGCTTTGTGTGAATCTTTTAACATTGATCAACATAAGGACAAAAACATAGATCGACGGAACTCTGCAGCCCAACCTATTCATTTACCGAGAGTCAATGAAAGCTCGCTGGTTAGAAATCCGACTACAAACACTGATGAGCAGAACACAAACACTTCAGAACCGATGATGGTTGACAAGACAACATAAAACATTCTAGAAGAAACTAGAAGATTCCCAAACATCTACGCAGAGAAGCCAATTAAAAATAGATGGATGGTTTTGCCAAAAGAGTTTTTTAAAATTCCTTTAGATACTCCATTATATGAAGCTTGTTATACTCATAGATTATGGATGCTTTTCAGGGAATCCAAGAAGACAGATGAGGACATTGAGCGAGTGTTCAACCACCTTAGAGAGAAGCTTAAGCAGAGGATCAATCTCAAGAAGAAAATTGATCCTGGGAAGTTTGTGATTCCATGTTTCATAAAAGGGCACAAATATCCCAATGCCCTGTGATATTGGATTATCAGTGACCATCATGCCTAGAGCCATGGCAGGAAATCTGAACTTGAAAGTGGAGCCTTCTAGTTACTTTTTTACCTTTGTGGATTGCTCCAAGGTGAATTCAGGAGGTATGGTTAGAGACGTTCCAATGCAGATTCAAAATGCCTTAGTTCAATTAGATTTCCACGTAATGGATATCCAGATAGATTGTATCTCTCTTTGATTGATCAAAATAACTATTATGAACCTATTAAGGTTCAGAATAAATCTACTCTCATCGAATTAGGTAATGATCCAGGTCTCATAGCTACATGATTCTGCGATTACGAGCAAAACTACGAGTCAAATGATGGAGCATCAATCGACACCCAACCCATATTATCGATCAACAGTCCTGTAGTTTAGCAGTCGATTGATACCCACCCTTCAGAATAATTGACACTCAACATCCATATTCGAATCAACTTCAGTCTTACAACGAGTATGATGAGGACTACCACGAGGAAGAACTCATGGAGTACCATGGTCTTGCTTTGGAGCACGCTGATGCTTTTATAGTTTCCCATGAAAGTCAAAATCCAACGTCGATGGACGCACAACATTCAGCATCGATCGACGCCCAATCAGAGCTAGGGCACTGTGGGTGTCGAAATCCACCTACTGTCAAATAATCATAAATAAGGAAACTTCGGGAAAACCCTCAGTTTCCAGAGGAACCGGCTATCTGCAGAACCGCGCAACGAAGATTAAGATAACAAGAAAAATTAGAATTATTAAAAGATAAACAAAAATCGAGAGCAAAGAGGTTCTTATTCCGAATCTGCGTTGAACTGGTACGAAGAGAGTAGCCGAAAACTTAAGAACAAAGAACCCTAATTGAGACGCAGCTCGCTAACAGAAAAAACGGAAAGATTCCTAAATGCTAGTTTTGGTGGTGAGAGCTCTGAATTTTGTGTGTCTTGCTTCTGCCCTAGACCTCCTATTTATATACTCCTCGCCTTGGTCATTCGGTCTTTCCATTTCGCCCAAATTCGACTATATCAGGAATTTTCCATTTTTCTCGATCCTTCCTTTTCTTCTGCGGAAATCTTCTATTTTTCTTCAAACCTTCCTTTTATCTTTAAACTTGACTTTTATTTTCCTCCTGCGAGTAAACCGTCAAAACGTTATCAAATCTGCGGGATAGATTCCGTTAAGATCGCGAGATGGGTTTTTATCGCGTTTTAGGTCCTTCCGGGCCGTTTCGCGATAAATCCGTTTTCCGACTTTTTACGGGATCTTTTCCTGATCTAACGTCGTTTTTAATAAATTACCCGAGTTAATCTTAAGGTTTTACGATTTACTCGACTTTTTATTAAAAACACGTTTTTTACTATTTACTCTACATTTTTTTTTATTAAAAACGCGTTTTTATGATTTCAGCGAGAAATCTCGAATAAATCGTATAGTTTAGGCAATTTTCGGTGTTTCGTTTAACCGTTGCCGTTTTATACGATTTCCTCGAGTTCTTTCCGAGAAAGCGAAGTTTTACGATTTTTATGGTAAAACTCGAACGGTAGGTCGGATCGAGATGGAACGGGAGATGTTTCGGCCATGGTTTAGAACGCGACCTTGTCGAAAGACGTAAATTTCGAATCGAAATGCGGGAGATCAAGACGCGGAATATCCGGGAAGTCTCTAGTTCGCCCATCAACGAACTAAGCCGGGCCGGCTTAGTTCGCCGATGGGCGAACTAGTTGAGTACCTCCTAGTTCGCCGATGGGCGAACTAGATGAGTACCTCTTAGTTTGCCCATCGGCGAACTAAGCCGGGCCGGCTTAGTTCGCTGATGGGCGAACTAGATGGGTATCTCTTAGTTCGCCCATCGGCGAACTAAGCCGGGCCGGCTTAGTTCGCCGATGGGCGAACTAGTAGAGTGTCTCCTAGTTCGCCCATCGGCGAACTAAGCTGGCTCGGCTTAGTTCGCCCATGGGCGAACTAGTTGTGACTAGTTCGCGTTTTACGGCTATTTTGGTTTTTTGCGGTTTCGTAAAACGATTCTCGAGTTTTATAAAACGATCTTCGAGTTTTACAAAATGATCCTTCAGTTTTATAAAACGATTCCTCGAGTTTTATAAAACGATCTTCGAGTTCTATAAAACGATCCTCGAGTTTTATAAAACGATTCTCGAGTTTTATAGAACGATTCTCGAGTTTTATAAAACGATCCTTAGGTTTTATAAAACGATTTCTCGAGTTTTATAAAACGATCTTCGAGTTTTATAAAACGATCTTCGAGTTTTATAAAACGATTCCGAGTTTTATGAAACGATCCTTAGGTTTTATAAAACGATTTTCTGAGTTTTATAAAACAATCTTTAAGTTTTATAAAACGACCTTCGAGTTTTATAAAACGGCTTTTCAAGTTTTATAAAACAATTCTCGAGCTTTATAAAACGATCTTCGGGTTTTATAAAACTATTCTCGAGTCTTATAAAACGACCTTCGGGTTTTTTAAAACGGCCTTTCGAGTTTTATAAAACGGTCTGCGAGTTTTATAAATGACTTTGAGTTGTATAAAACTACTCCTCGGGTTTTATAAAACTGTTCCTTTTGTATTTTTGCGGGGAGTTTTGGTTAGTAATTCCGTCGTACCGATTTTGACCCCAACAGTTAGCCCCCCAGCTCGTAAGAATCGTGAGATTCTTGCCAGTGGATTGAGCTCGTTTGGCGAGTTTGGTGGAATTAGGCGGAACTTTAATGGCCAAAAGTCCAAAGGTGAATAGTAAAATCCTTTCCTATAAGTATATGGAGTAAAATTTTGAATTCTTTACTCCACCTTCTACAACTTATTCAAGAAATTTTTCTCTCCACTTTCTTTGAAGATCTTCAAACATGTTTTCAGGAAGAAAGACTCGTTCCTCAACTAGTTCCAATTTCCACAATTATGAGGGAACGAGTTCGCAGCTTCCAGCTTCGGTTCCGAAAGAAGAGTATTCGTCCCCGTTAATCGATCGGACGGACCTCGAGGCTTTTTGGGTGTTGGGAGATGAGTCGGGATCCGCTAGGCCTGGGATTTGGGTTCCAGCCTTTTCGGACGTCGATCAAGTTTCCGGAAATCCGAGCTCGACACTTTTCAACAGTATCGATTACATGCGCGAATTTTGCCGAGTTCCAGAGGCCGTTGAGTTTCGTTCCCCACTTGCCGGGGAGAGCGACAGGGATGCGCCCGACGGGTTTTTCACATGTTACAACATTTTCTTGCAACAATGCCACTTATGGTTTCCGATTCCGGAAATCATTGTGCATTACCTTCACAGGCTGGGACTATCGATCAGTCAGCTGACTCCCCCTAGTTTAAAGCAACTCGTTGGTCTTTTGACGCTGAGTTATGAGCAGGGAATCACCCTTAACGTTGATCATCTCGAGGGTCTGTTAAAGCCCACGGGTGCATCGCGGAGGATCACTCTATGCCCTCGTGACGAAATTGTTACGGGCTGCCCAACGCTCTATACTTCTTGGAAGAAAAATTTCTTCTACGTTCGTATCGACGGTGCGTTGGTCGAGGAGGGTAGCATTCCGCTTTTTACGACCACGTGGGGTCGGAGAGGTATGCGACTCGAGTTCACACGAATCCTCTTCTTCTTCTTCTTATTATTATTATTATTATTTTTTTAAAATGACTTTCTGTTTTTCTGCAGTGACCAACCCTTTGCCTCCGTATCCCGCGGATCTTTCGGACATCACAACTTCTCTCAAACATGGTGAAGTTGGTTGGTGCAGTTTTTCTCCGTAACGTGTCCGTCAAGCGGTTGCCCTCTTCTGATCTCGACTTTTTGCGGATTCTCCGATTTACGAAGAGGATCCGTTTATCGGGGAGTTCATTCCGCATGTTCCCTCGATGGGGAGTGGAAAATCACGCTTCCGAAGGGATAAAAATCCGGTAATTGAAGACGATGACTCTGAGCGCGCGGCTTCTCCTGATAATATTCTCAAGGATTTTCTTGATAGTCAGGCGGAAGATGGCGTCTGGACGAAGGCGGGCGGATCATCGACCTCCCATTTTCCGGACATTGACCATGTGCAAGTTCCAGAGCTTATTAGGGGGTCTGAGATAGCTAAGGAGGTACATGCGCTTATTGTTTTCTTTTTCGAGCAGTTTTTATGTCATCGCTTAATTCTTCTCTTTGGTAGGGTTTCCTTATCATGAGCCGAGCCCTGGACAACCGCACTGCTGAGGCTCGCCTTGCCGAGTTTCGAGCGAACATGGCCGAAAAGGAAGTTGCTCGCCTTCGGGCAGAGGTCGAGGCCTACCAAGCCGAAGAAGTGGTTGCGAGGGAGGTTGCTCGCGTGAGGGATGAGTGCGCGACCAGGTCTCGTCGTGCCAAGGAGCTTTCTGACCAAAGGATTCGTCGTGCTCTTCGTGCGGGCAAACGAGAGGTTGCCGAGGAGATGATGGCTCGTCGTGAGCGATTTGCAACCGGTTGTTCGGATGCGGAAGCTTTTCAACGAGCGCATGGTGATTATCGTGAATGTCGCGGGATCGTTCATGGGTTATCCCTGACTCGGAATGAAGGGTATTCGTTTGCTAAGGAATTCCCCGTGCGATGGGAAAACTTGGATCGGGAAAAAGATATGCAGTCCGAATTTTTCGACCTTAAGGCGAGCATGTGGGATCAATGGAATCTCGTCGTGGTGTCGCCGGATTCGGTCGAAGTCGGTCCTGGGATTTCGGACGTAGATGGTGAAGTCGATCAGCCTGTGTTTGATGACTTTGATGTGTGATGTTATTAGTTTTTTTTGATTTTGTCGTTGTTTTTTCGGGACTGGCCGTTGGTGGCTTTGAATCCCTACCGCTGGGCGGTGTGTACTTGGATGTTTTTAATAAGAAAATATTTTCTACGTATGAAATTCGTTTTTTATGTTAGATGTAGAGGAAAGAATACGAGTTGTCATCTCGTACCTAACTCTTCGGTGTAAATCGTCCGATTCGTTAACTCGGGAGATTTCGATTTTCGCGAGTGTTTAGATGTGGGCGAAGAGACATGCCTTTAGGATCTCGATTCATGCCTTGAGACGTTAGCGACCAGTGTGCTGGGTTTNTAAATCGTCCGATTCGTTAACTCGGGAGATTTCGATTTTCGCGAGTGTTTAGATGTGGGCGAAGAGACATGCCTTTAGGATCTCGATTCATGCCTTGAGACGTTAGCGACCAGTGTGCTGGGTTTAGGGCAAGACCTAGGTTTACTTTCGGATTGGGGCTGTGCGATGACTAATCGGCTTTCGTTTTGCCCGTTGCGATCTTAACCTGATTCCATACCGATTTAGAATCCGCGATAGGTTCTCGGCTTATACGATTCGTATGGTTGGAACCGAGCATCTCACCGGGAACAATTTCTAAGTTGCCCGTAAGTGCTGACCAAAAATTTGGATTTCTTTTTAGCGCGCTATTTTATCCTCGTCGGATGTATGCGGACCGATAGGTCGGTGCGTTTGTTTAGGACGGCTAGCGTGCTCGACGGGGCCAATCGCCGAGCGTTCGTGTTTTTATAGTCGCGGACGGACTTTGGGGAAATATTTTTCTTTGAGAGTTTAGGCGACGTCTCGCCAGTTCTTTCCGAAAATATTTTGATATGCGA
>CAKOAT010679598.1:59667-111222 GCA_932364175.1 Eruca vesicaria subsp. sativa | reverse complement strand
GGCCAGGAAGCAAGATCGCGATTGTCTTTGGCATCCCCAAATTACTGCGACTCCCGTAGGCGTCGGGAATTTGATGCCTAAGTGATACGTGGACATAACCGCCTTCATGGAATTTATCCAAGGCGTGCCCATAATCACGTTGTAGATAGCCGGGAAATCGACTACCGCGAAGTTAACGATTTTCGTCACTTCTTTCGCGGCGACCGGTAGTCGGATTGATCCCAGGGTCATTGACGTTTCGTCGGAGAAACTAGTCAGTGGTTTTGGAGTCGGCTCGACTTCCGAGAGGTCGATCCCCATGCGTGCTAGCGTGTTGCGGAAGATGACGTTGACCGTGCTTCCGGTATCAACCAGGATTCGAGCAACCTCTAGATCGCTTATCACCAAATCGATGACAAGGGTATCGGCATGCGGTTGATCAATTCCACCGGTTTCAGCATCGTCGAAAGAGATTACCCCTGTCGGAGAATCGTCCGTCGGCACCTTCCAACTCGAGCCGGTTTCGGCTTTACGTTGGTAGGATTTTATTGACAAGACAGTGTCGTTAAAGTATGGCGATACGCCGATGATCATGTTGATTTTTCGGCGGTTAGCATCGTTACCCTTCTCGTCTACTCTTCGTCCGCGTTTTTTGCCCGACTGATTTCCCTGAGGCGGGGTTTGCGTGTTTTTGTCATTCTTCGGGACGCGGTCCGAATCGCGGATGAGATCCTTGATACTGGATATCTCGGAGAGCTCTCCCGCGACCAATTTTGCCGCAAGTCTGGCGCCGAGAACTTTGCAGTTCACGGTGGAATGACCACGGGTTTGGTGGAGGTCGCAGAANCTGATTTCCCTGAGGCGGGGTTTGCGTGTTTTTGTCATTCTTCGGGACGCGGTCCGAATCGCGGATGAGATCCTTGATACTGGATATCTCGGAGAGCTCTCCCGCGACCAATTTTGCCGCAAGTCTGGCGCCGAGAACTTTGCAGTTCACGGTGGAATGACCACGGGTTTGGTGGAGGTCGCAGAAAGAATTCTCATCGCAATTTGAATTTATCGTCCACGTGTTACCCATAGTTCGCCCTTGTTCAGCTTCGGGGTTAATGGCGTAGTTATGCGCCCCTCGGAGATCCTGTCCCTCGTGATGGACGAATTTGTCGTTACGAGAGCTTCTCTTTTTCTGCTTCTGCTCGGACGCGTTATCCTTCGCGGATGTTTTCGTCAGCTTATGCTTCTCGGACAGGATTTTAGTCTCCTCTTCGATGGTTATGAAGTCAGTGGCTTTATGGAGCGCATCCTGGATCGTCCGCGGTTTCTCGAGAGTTAGCCATTTGCAGAACTTCGATTAATACCAGAGCGATTTCCTTAACGCGTCGATGGCGGCTTTGTTGCTAATCCCGTAACCCTAGCCATAACAAGTTTGAATCTACTCATGAAATCGCGGAGAGATTCGTCCTCCTTGTGCACCAAGCTCCAAAGATCGGCGTCGGAGGTTTCCGGGTTAATGAACATCGAGTACTGCTTCAGGAATTCCGAAGCCAGTCGACGGAAACTATCGATCGAATTTCGCCTAAGTTTGGCGAACCATTCGAGCGCAGCTCCTTCTAGGTTTTCGACGAAGAGGCGGCAGTAGCCTGCGTCTTTTTTGTGGCCCTTGAGCTTGGCTCGTCCCATGGTGATCTGGAACGCTTGCAGGTGCGCTTTGGGATCTGACGTCCCGTCGTAAGTTGGCACCTTAAGCTTTCCGGGATCGGGCAGTTTGATCTCGGTGATGCGGGCCGTGAAGGGGGTTTTCCGAGACTCGTACAATAGCCGATCGATCTCGGGTGCGGCGCTGGTAGCGTGGTGAATCTGAGGTTTCACCGCTTTTACCGCTGCGGCCGTTTTGGTGATGTATTCGCGGAGATCACGAATCTCGGTCAGATCGCCAGCAGTTTTCCGACCCTTTCGGTGTTTGCTGCGAGTGACCGGAGATTGCTCCTCGGCGGTTTTTGCGTATCGCGCGAAGTCGAGTTCCGCTTCGTCTCCAGTAAAGGAACGTTCGGGAGACGACTCCGGTTGAGGACTGCGAGTTTTTCTTCTCCTAGGATGGACGTCGGCGTCTTCGTCTGTCGAGTCGGCCTGGTCACTCGTTTCCAAGTTGACCCTTTCGATGCCGTCGCCTTCGGTCTCCTGTTCGCGAATAGGAGATTTTTCCGATTCGTTCAGCGTCGTGTCAGGGTTTTCTTTTCCGGAATCTTTTTCCGGTAAGTTTCCCTGCTCGATTCTGGGACGATCCGTAGGAGCGCCGAAGTCGAGTCTCCTTCCGCGGATCTTAGTAGTTCCGCGGGGGCGAATCGCTCTGGTTCTCGTGGTTAAGGTTTCGACCCGTTTTGCGAGCGAACCGATGAGATTTTCCTGCTCTTCCGATTTTTTATTAAACTCGGAAAGCATCTTTTCGACGGTCTCAGCGTTAGCGTTCGTAGCGTTGGCCGCAGACGCGTCTTTTGGTGGTGGTGTTTCAACGTTGTCGTGTTCGTTGCGAGTTTGGTTGTCACCAGTCATCGTTTCTTCGTTGGACATGTTGCGGCTACGGTGTAAGATAGATCCGACCCCCCCCTTCCTTCTAGCGCCAAACTGGGTGTCGAAATCCACCTACTGTCAAATAATCGTAAATAAGAAAACTTCGGGAAAACCCTAAGTTTCCATAGGAACCGGCTATCTGAATAACCGCGCAACGAAGATTAAGATAACAAGAAAAATTAGAATTATTAAAAGATAAACGAAAATCGAGAGCAAAGAGGTTCTTATTCCGAATCTGCGTTGAACTGGTACAAAGAGAGTAGTCGAAAACTTAAGAACAAAGAACCCTAATTGAGACGCAGCTCGCTAACAGAAAAACGGAAAGATTCCTAAATGCTAGTTTTGGTGGTGAGAGCTCAGAATTTCGTTTGTCTTGCTTCTGCCCTAGACCTCCTATTTATATACTCCTCGCCTTGGTCATTCGGTCTTTCCATTTCGCCCAGATTCGACTATATCGGGAATTTTCCATTTTTCTCGATCCTTCCTTTTCTTCTGCGGAAATCTTCTATTTTTCTTCAAACCTTCCTTTTATCTTCAAACTTGACTTTTATTTCCCTTCTGCGAGTAAACCGTCAAAACGTTATCAAATCTGCGGGTTAGATTCCGTTAAGATCGCGAGATGGGTTTTTATCGCGTTTTAGGTCCTTCCGGGCCGTTTTGCGATAAAAGCCGTTTTCCGACTTTTTACGGGATCGTTTCCTGATCTGACATCGTTTTTAATAAATTACTCGAGTTAATCGCAAGGTCTTACGATTTACTCGGCTTTTTATTAAAACACGTTTTTTACGACTTACTCGGCGTTTTTTAATTAAAAACACGTTTTCATGATTTTAACGAGAAATCTCGAATAAATCGTATAGTTTAGGCAATGTTCGGTGCTTCGTTTAACTGTTGCCGTTTTATACGATTTCCTCGAGTTCTTTCCGAGAAAGCGAAGTTTTACGGTTTTTATCGTAAAACTCGAACGGTAATGCGGATCGAGATGGAACGGGAGATGTTTTAGCCGTAGTTTAGAATGCGATCGTGTCGAAAGACGTAAGTTTTGAATCGGGGATGCGGGAAATCGAGGCGCGGGATATCAGAGAAGTTTTTAGTTCGCCCATCGGCGAACTAGTGGAGTGATTCTTAGTTCGCCCATGGGCGAACTAGTGGAGTGTCCCTAGTTCGACCATCGGCGAACTAAGCCGGCCCGGCTTAGTTCGCCCATGGGCGAACTAGTCGTGACTAGTTCGCGTTTTACGGCTGTTTCGGTTTTTTGCGGTTTCGTAAAATGATTCTTCGAGTTTTATAAAACGATTCTCGAATTTTATAAAATGATTTTTCGAGTTTTATAAAACGATTCTTCGACTTTTATAAAACGATTCTCGAGTTTTATAAAACGATTCTAGAGTTTTATAAAACAATTCTTCGAGTTTTATAAAACGATTCTTCGAGTTTTATAAAACGATTCTTCGAGTTTTATAAAACGATTCTTCGAGTTTTATAAAACGATTCTCGAGTTTTATAAAACGATTCTCGAGTTTTATAAAAGGATTCTCAAGTTTTATAAAATGATCCTCGGGTTTTATAAAACGATTCTCGAGTTTTATAAAACGGTCCTCGAGTTTTATAAAACGATCCTCGAGTTTTATAAAACGATTCTTCGGGTTTTACAAAACGATTCCTTTTATATTTCTGCGGGAAGTTTCGGCCGCTGATTCTGTCGTACCGGTTTTGACCCCAACAGTTAGCCCCCTAGCTCGTAAGAATCTTGAGCCTTTAACGTAAGATTCTTGCGAGTGGTTAACCAGTTTTAGTTAAGTTAGGCGGAATTAATGGTCGGAAAGGTCCGTTGAAAGTGATCTTTCCACTCTCCAGGGAGCGGAAAGCGTTTAAGATTAGGGCTGCGCCTTGTGAAGGCTGCCTACGTACCCTTTTGAGGGGATCAAGCCTTTCGTAGTTCGTTTCGGAGTTAAGGTTCGNCTCCAGGGAGCGGAAAGCGTTTAAGATTAGGGCTGCGCCTTGTGAAGGCTGCCTACGTACCCTTTTGAGGGGATCAAGCCTTTCGTAGTTCGTTTCGGAGTTAAGGTTCGTATGACCTTTTTCCCAGCAAGACCTTTACGGTCTAGTTATATGTTTATCGAGCATATTGATGTCGATGGCATCTTGACCTTTGCCGGCCCTGAGACTAGTCTCGTAGGCCTTTTGGTCTGGCCGAGCGTGGCCGTTATAGTTTTCGGACTGGCCGTGTGCGGCTCTCAGTCCCTGCCGCTTTTGCGGCTTCATTAAAAATCAGTTTGCGTTTTTAAGAGCGTGTTTTTATTCGTATGAATGTAGCGGGAAGAATATGAGTTGATATTGAGGGAGGTTCGCGAGTTGTCGTCTCGCATTCTGTTCCCTTAGTAGATCGCCTTGTTCGTTTGCCCCTCGTAGGATGTTTGGTAAATCGAGTGAGCGTTTAGATATAGACAAAGAGACATGCCTTTAGGATCTCGATTCATGCCTTGAGACGTTAGCGACCAGTGTGCTGGGTTTAGGGCAAGACCTAGGTTTACTTTCGGATTAAGGCTGTGCAATGACTAGTCGGCTTTCGTTTTGCCCGTTGCGATTTTAACCTTATTCCATACCGATTTAGAATCCGCGATAGGTTCTCGGCTTATACGATTCGTTTGGTTGGAACCGAGCATCTCACCGGGAACAATTTCTAAGTTGCCCGGAAGTGCTGACCAAAAGTTTGGATTTCTTTTATAACGCTATTACCCTTGTGTCGGGTGTTCGAGAGCTATCTCTGCGAGATAACTTAAGTTTGTTTAAGACTGTTGCGAGTTCGTTGTGATCAGCAGCGAACTATTTTTAAATGATAGATGTTTATGTAGTTTGGGCCTTCGCGAAGGATACATACGTTAGGAGTTTTGCGTATTTTATAGTCGCGAACGGACTGTTAGGTCTTCCAAGAAAATGACTTTATCGAGGAAGGTATTTGTGTCGAAAAACTAATCTCCGGGCGTCTGCGACGTCTCGCAGTGCCGAAAGTTGGTTTTTATTTTATATGCCGCGTTTCGTGTTCGGAACGTTCGCGGTGTTGCGAGGGTTTTGTCTTAACCCTGCTTCGCAAGAATACTTTGGTTCGTTTGCGGATATCCGAAATTAAAACTTAAATTCCTGTTTGGATTTTAGGTAGTTTTACGATTTGTGCTAGAGCAATTAGGACCGAGAGGTCGCGTAAGTTGTTTCCCCGAACGAAGCGTTTTTCGTTACGGTGCTTTGTGAAGTGTTGACCTTCCGAGATTCGCACGGCTTTAGGAGCTCTGGTACGAGCGTTTTCTTATACATCGGATTTTGTAGGCAACTTGCTTTGGGAATAGAGTGAATCGCGAGAATACAGAACTTAGCCGATTTTTGACAAGTTTGCATTATCCGTTGAATGTATTGGCTTGGCGCGAAGGTTGTGTTCAGCCGCACAGCCAAGGTCGTATTTGGTAGAGGATTAGACCGCGACACTTTCGTGCTATCAAAAAGGTCGAGTCGGTTTGTAAACTTGGCATTGAAGTGAAGCGTGATCGGACAATAGCCAAGTAGCCTTTGTCGAGCTTGATATGCCAAGTATGCCCGTGTTTATAGAAAACGTTTTTCCGTTGTATGTTTGATTTATACGGTGAAAGTTTCGTATAAACTTTCCTTTGTATGGAAGTTGTTTTTTTTTACTCGAGGGAGACAGATCCTAAGAAGCTCGATGCAGATCCCGTGCGGAGTCGTTTGCGGGGCGGTCTCATTCTCGGATGTAATCGGGAGGAATGAGAGCGGATGCTCGTGAACCGAAGGGCTAAAGAGTGAGATCTTTCGGATCGTGTCGCGAGGAGGAAAAGCTTAGATTGGTCGCTCAGTGCCGGATCGTATAGCTTGGCTTTCGCTATAAGGAATGTACTTTTCGCACAACCTGTTACGTTCATTTTCGAAAGTTACTTCGTTATGACATGATCCTGATTATACGAAGGATTTCTCGCGTAGGTAACGGGTGATGAATTTAGTAAATCGGCACGACGCATTGGGTTAACAATGTTTCCGCAGATTTTTCGAGAAACCTTTCCGCTTAGTTTTTGATTCTTCGGTGATAGTTTTTTCGGAGTCACTCGTGGAGTTTTACCAAAAGTTATTTCACCGAGATCTAGTCGCAAAATGTTTTAGCGGGTTTCTCAGGCGGAATGAATCACATCATCAGCAATAGGATCAGTCAGCGAGAAGGGAGGACGTGTTCTCTATTGCTGCTTTGTGTTNGAGAAACCTTTCCGCTTAGTTTTTGATTCTTCGGTGATAGTTTTTTCGGAGTCACTCGTGGAGTTTTACCAAAAGTTATTTCACCGAGATCTAGTCGCAAAATGTTTTAGCGGGTTTCTCAGGCGGAATGAATCACATCATCAGCAATAGGATCAGTCAGCGAGAAGGGAGGACGTGTTCTCTATTGCTGCTTTGTGTTTTCGATCTTTCTTTCGCCGCAAATGTTCTTGACATTATTCCGTGACTCACTTGGTTTGACGGAAAATGAGATCAATGCTTTGATGCCTAAAGATTTCGACTCTTATACTTGTTTTATCAAGTTTGAGAAGGTCTTTATGACTTCGGCAAATAATCGAGTTTCGCTCTGAAGTTTCGCAGAGATTTTCTAACCGCATGATTGCGACGAGAGATGCTGTATATTCCTCGAGATTATTTCCCAGACAGTTTGGATCAGTCTTTAGCACTTAGACGGTTTTTAGATTATCGTTTGCTTTTGGGATGATTTCGACGAGGCGTTGCATCGTACAAATATTTTTCCGCTTATTTTAGAAAGTGTTTTCTTGATGCGAGGAAAAATGTTCGACGAAAGAAGAAAGACGAGTTTCGTTTGAAGGATTTGGATGATCGAAAATCCGGGTCGATTAAAGGCCATGGTGGATCGGAGATGACTTGGAGTATGTCTGATTTACGAGAACTTCTAGGAGCGAGTCGATTTTAAGACGACGTCAGCGTCTCTAGCTCCTTCTTTCTTTTAGGAAATTAGTACGTTTGAATGCGTGGCGATCGTTTCTCGGTTGTACGAGAGATTTGATCGGTTTGCGAGTTATGCCTTAGTTTCATCGATGATTTTGGATCGTCTATTCTTCGTTCTTCGTCTTTTGACTTACCGGTCTTCGACGAATTATCGGCAAGAGTATCGGAGCGGGGAGAAGACTTAACCATCGGAGCTCATGTTCTTGTTTCTTCGTATTGCTGGTTTTATTTGACCGACTAGGTGCGCTCTGTATATCGAAAAAATCAATCACGTGTTTATGATTGGATGTTTTCGACTTAGCGTGGCAGAGTTTCGTAAAATCGGATTAGGTTTATAGAGTTTAGATTTCTCGTATAGTTTAGGCAACTTTGGTGTTAAGTAAACCGTTGCCGTTGTAGACGATTGATTCGAACTTATACGAAGAAACAAGTCTTTGCGGTTTTATCTTAAAATCCCGATGGAAATTCCGGTTCAGACGAAACGAGAATCAGCGCGATCAAGACTTCGAGAGAACTCGAGGATTGGTGCAGCTCGACGTAAGGCAAGTCGGGCGAACCCTTTCAGCTCGTCGTGTGGCGATCTGGATTGTAAGAACCCTTGGGGCGAAGTCGGCGTCTCTTGGGCGAGCCAGGCGCTTGGGTCAGCTCGCTGTATGGCGAGCTAGCTAGCTCTACGTTCGGCGAGCTAAGACGCTTAGCGCGGGTGATCTCGATTCGTCGAGCTGACTTGTTTTCGTCGTAGAATCTCAACGGAAAGTCCGATTGAGACGAAACGAAAAGCGTCTCGATCAAGAATCGAGATGGAGATGTTTCGATCCATCGAGCTTTTCCAACTTGCCTAATGGTGAGTCGGCGAGCACAGTCCCGATTCATCAAGCTATCTTGTTTTCGTGGTAAAACCTCAATGAAAATTTTGATTGAGACGAAACGAAAAGCAGTGCGATTATTGTTTAGAGTACGGTCCGGCTCACCATAGCTATGAGTTGGATTGTGCGGACCCTCGGGAAAAAGTCGGTGCCTCTGGGACGAGGTGGAAAGCCGGTCAGCTCGCCAAGATGGCAAGCTAGGTTGCTTGGCCAACTCACCGTCTTTTCGGCTGGATAGTATTGCCCGATTCTGTGAGTAGCCTAAGGTTCTTCCGCGAACAACCTAGGGTTTTGTCGCGAATAACCTAGGGTTTTTCCGCGAGTGACCTAGGGCTTTCTCCGCGAGTAAAGCTAGGGTTTTGCCGCGGATAACCTACGGTTTTTCCGCGAGTTACCTAATGATTTTTTCACGAACAGCCGCGAGTATCCTAGGGTTTATTTCGCAAGTAACTTACGGTTTGTTCCGCGAAAAAACCTAGGGTGCTTTCCGCGAGTAACCTAGGGTTTTTCCGCGAACAAACTAGGGTTTTGCCATGAATAACCTAGAGTTTTTCCGCAAGTAACCTAGGGTTTATTTCGCGAGTAACCTACGGTTTGTTCCGCGGTTTCTGGGAGGGCAAGTTTTATTTTTCCGAATAGTTCTCGGAAAACGTCTTTTGCTCAACCCGTGAGATATGTCAAACTCGGAAATAAGAAAAACACTATGGGGTTTGATAGGTTTTATCGTTTCCCTTAGCGATCTGAGATAGAAATCGTGAGCTCGTTTTGTTGCTCTTCCCGTGGTGAAGAGTCGCGATTAGGTTTTCGATTTTGTTGAGTACTACAGCGTTTGCGCGAGCGTTGGCTGTAGGAGCAGTCGCTGCTGGAGTTGTTTTACCAGCGTCTTTTCGCGAGTTGCGACTTCGTCTTTCATACATCCAGACATCGTTTTTGTCAAGCGTTTTGAGGCTATGAGTAAGAGTAATCCGACCCCCCCTCCTTCTAGCGCCAAACTGTGGGAACCGAAATTCACACTTGTCGATTTCCGTTAAATAAGGAAACTTAGGAAAAACCTTAATTTTCCAGAGGAACCGGATCTCTGCGAAAGCCAACGACAAGTAACCAAATAAATGCGGAAAAATATGAAAAACATAATAAAACGAATTTATAAAGAAAGTCGATCTTATTTCCGATTCGCGTAAGAGCGTTGCGATCATTACAAGGAATTACAAAGGCTTTGGCCGCAGGGGCCATCAGCGAGTTACAAACATAAANAAAAATATGAAAAACATAATAAAACGAATTTATAAAGAAAGTCGATCTTATTTCCGATTCGCGTAAGAGCGTTGCGATCATTACAAGGAATTACAAAGGCTTTGGCCGCAGGGGCCATCAGCGAGTTACAAACATAAAACCCTAGATCTAGTTGAGTCGCAGCTCGATAACGAAAAACGGAAAAAGATAGGAAAAAAAGGTTTGAATGATTTCGGACTGAACCTTATGAAAGGCTGCCTACGTACCCCTTTCGGGGATCAAGTCAAACGTAGTTCAGTTGATAGAGCTGGAAAAGAGATCGAACTGCCTGGGCGAGTTCGTCTAGTAATTGAGCGCCAGTCATAGAAACCGAACTTGTCGAGTAAAAGCCTAAGTTTCTAAGTGCGAAAAATTCTAAATCTAGAAAAGTTGTGAAAGTCTCAGATGAGAGCTCTGAAAATCGTCCGTCTCTTCTGTCCTACGCCTCTGGTTTATATACTCCTTGCCTTGACGGTTTGATCTTTCCATTTTGCCGGATTTGAGTATTTCGGGAATCTTCCATTTTTCTCGATCCTTCCTTTTCTTCCGCGGAAATCTTCTATTTATCTTTAAACTTGCCTTTATTTTCCTTCTGCGAATAAACCGTCAAAACGTTATCAAATCTGCGGGTTAGATTCCATTGAAATCGCGAGATGGGTTTTTATCGCGTTTTAGGTCCTTCAGGGCCGTTTTGCGATAAAACCGTTTTTCGGCTTTTTACGGGATCGTTTCCTGATCTGACATCGTTTTTAATAAATTACTCGAGTTAATCGCAAGGTCTTACGATTTACTCGGCTTTTTATTAAAAACACGTTTTTACGACTTACTCGGCGTTTTTTTATTAAAAACACGTTTTCATAATTTTAACGAGAAATCTCGAATAAATCGTATAGTTTAGGCAATGTTCGGTGCTTCGTTTAACTGTTGCCATTTTATACGATTTCCTCGAGTTCTTTCCGAGAAAGCGAAGTTTTACGGTTTTTATCGTAAAACTCGAACGGTAAGTCGGATCGAGATGGAACGGGCGATGTTTTAGCCGTAGTTTAGAATGCGATCATGTCGAAAGACGTAAGTTTTGAATTGGGGATGCGGGAAATCGAGGCGCGGGATATCCGAGAAGTTTTTAGTTCTCCCATCGGCGAACTAAGCCGGCCCGGCTTAGTTCACCGATGGGCAAACTAGTGGAGTGATTCTTAGTTCGCCGATGGGCGAACTAGTGGAGTGTCCCTAGTTCTCCCATCGGCGAACTAGTAGAGTGTCCTTAGTTCGCCCATCGGCGAACTAAGCCGGGCCGGCTTAGTTCGCCGATGGGCGAACTAGTGGAGTTTCCCTAGTTCGCCCATCGGCGAACTAAGCCGGGCTGGCTTAGTTCACCGATGGGCAAACTAGTGGAGTGTCCTTAGTTCGCCGATGGGCGAACTAGTGGAGTGTCCTTAGTTTGCCCATCGGCGAACTAGTCGTGACTAGTTCACGTTTTACGGCTGTTTCAGTTTTTTGCGGTTTCGTAAAACGATTCTTCGAGTTTTATAAAACTATTCTCGAATTTTATAAAACGATTCTTCGAGTTTTATAAAACGATTCTTCGAGTTTTATAAAACGATTCTCGAGTTTTATAAAACGATTCTCGAGTTTTATAAAACGATTCTTCGAGTTTTATAAAACGATTCTTCGAGTTTTATAGAACGATTCTTCCAGTTTTATAAAACGATTCTTCGAGTTTTATAAAACTATTCTCGAGTTTTATAAAACGATTCTCGAGTTTTATAAAATGATCCTCGGGTTTTATAAAATGATTCTCGAGTTTTATAAAACAGTCCTCGAGTTTTATAAAAGGATCCTCGAGTTTTATAAAACGATTCTTCGAGTTTTACAAAACGATCCTCGACGGCCGTTGATTCCGTCGTACCGATTTTGACCCCAACACGGGCCGGCTTAGTAGTCGATGGGCGAACTAGAGAGCAACTCTTAGTTCGCCCATCGGCGAACTAAGCCGGGCCGGCTTAGTTTGCCGATGGGCGAACTAGATGAGTACCTCTTAGTTCGCCCATCGGCGAACTAAGCCGGGCCGTCTTAGTTCGGCGATGGGCGAACTAGTAGAGTGTCTCCTAGTTCGCCCATCGGCGAACTAAGCTGGCTCGGCTTAGTTCGCCCATGGGCGAACTAGTTGTGACTAAGTCGCGTTTTACGGCTATTTCCGTTTTTTGCGGTTTCGTAAAATGATTCTTGAGTTTTATAAAACGATCTTCGGATTTCATAAAACGATCTTCGAGTTTTATAAAACAATCTTCGAGTTTTACAAAATGATCCTTAAGTTTTATAAAACGTTTTTCGGATTTCATAAAACGATCTTCGAGTTTTACAAAATGATCCTTCAGTTTTATAAAACGATTCCTCGAGTTTTATAAAACGATCTTCGAGTTTTATAAAACGATCCTCGAGTTTTATAAATCGATTCTCGAGTTTTATAAAACGATTCTCGAGTTTTATAAAACGATCCTTAGGTTTTATAAAACGATTTCTCGAGTTTTATAAAATGATCTTCGAGTTTTATAAAACGATCTTCGAGTTTTATAAAACGATCTTCGAGTTTTATTAAACGATTCTCGAGTTTTATAAAACGATTCTCGAGTTTTATAAAACGATCCTTAAGCTTTATAAAACGATTTTGTGAGTTTTATAAAACGATCTTTAAGTTTTATAAAACGACCTTCGAGTTTTATAAAACTGCTTTTCAAGTTTTATAAAACAATTCTCGAGCTTTATAAAACGATCTTCGGGTTTTATAAAACTACTTCTCGGGTTTTATAAAACTATTCTCGAGTCTTATAAAACGACCTTCGGGTTTTATAAAACGGCCTTTCGAGTTTTATAAAACGGTCTGCGAGTTTTATAAATGACTTTGAGTTTTATAAAACTACTCCTCGGGTTTTATAAAACTGTTCCTTTTGTATTTTTGCGGGGAGTTTTGGTTATTAATTCCGTCGTACCGATTTTGACCCCAACAGGCACCAACAAGGATCGATAGCAAGTCGGCTATTGAGCTTACTAAGAACCTTGTTTTTGATGGAAAGAAAAAGGACATACACAAGCGCTATCATTTCATACGCGAATGTATTAAGAGGGAGGTTATTGACATCGAGCACATACTGGGTGTTATGGTATTTTTATGTAGGGTCGCTTTAGTACAATGGAATACTAGAGGTTTGAGAATGAACAAAGAGAAACAATAGATAAAGAGACGTTTTAATGATCAATCGAATAGGTACTACAAGGTTTTGGTGTAAGAACCCAAATTCTAGCTGCCTAGTTCTAGTCTCTCAATCTTTAAGGTGTCGATCCTTATTCTAGGGTTTGGACTCCCCTTTTATAGGCGTAGATGTCGGCTCTATTAGGTTAAACCCTTCCATATTGCCAAATATGGAAGAATTCCCTTAGATGGAGAACTTCCATTTTACCTAGGGGTTGGTTTTGGAGCAGGGGTCGGGTCCTGGGAACCTGGATGTAGGGTCTAGGTCTTGGGTCCTTTCGAAGCAGGGGTTTTGAGGCCGGTGCCCAGCCTGGGAGCTGGAGGAATCTGGTGCCTGGATATTTTTTCCCAATAGTTTTCCCCTTATTCCTTGATTTCATCGTTGGAATCGAGGGATAAAATGTGCCTAGGTTGACCGCAGTCGCTTTATCTCAGCAGATTCCCCTTGAGTAAGGCATCGCTCTAGACGCCCTATCTCCTAGGTCCTTGATAGGTCGGGACCGTTTTTAAGGCCTGGAGTGAGTTACTTTCCTCTTGGTATAATGGCATTCAGTAGATATATTCAGGGCTTGGGCCTGCTTGTAATTGGATATGCAAAGTTGTGATCTTGTGTATGACTTTTGATCGAAAATGAGCATGTCTTTCCAGTTGCCGGGTAGCTTAAAATGAGACAAGTGGGAAAGGCTTTAACCTTTTGGCGTATTTTTTGAATGAAGGGATAGGGGAAACCCTAGCCATTTGTGCTAATCTTGGGATGCCTTCTTTTGATCCTCCGATAATTCTCTTTTTGCCGGAGTGGGAAAATGGGAAATCTCTCATATCCTCTCTTTTCTTTCCCTTTTCTGGATTTTCTACTTTTATGGAGATATCTCCTTTCCTTTTTTGGGATCGGCCGAGGGTTTTCAGCTCGGGTATATATGCGTGCTCCTTCTCCGTTAAGAATCAAGCCTCAGACCATAAATGCCTTTCCTCCGATCTCGAGAAGATGAGCGATCAGGTCTACTTTTCATTGTTTTCGTCTCCGTGCTTTGGGGACACATCAGGCCCGTCGTGCTTCTGCTGATCTATTTTCTTCTCCCTTGACGTCCCCTGGAGCTACTCTTGGAGCAGACAACTGGTGACTGCCAGGGCTCCTCTACGGCACATGCTCTTTTGCCTGCCTCATAAAGTAGATAGCGACGGTCCTCGATCAAACATTGAAGAAGAGGACTTGGCCGAGACTCGTAGGAAGTACTCTGTTCCCGACTCAACTGAACTAAGATGTGCTGGGGAATTTGAACGTGCATCGGATGGTGGTACTGGCGAAGTGGCCGTCTATGAAGCTTATCTAGAGGCATGCCTTAAGGGCGGTGTCCCTTCCTTGGTAGCGGGGGTGTCGTCGTATTTTGGCTTTTCTCCTTCACAGCTTACTCCATCATCATGGCGTACGCTGATTGCCATCCAGGTGCTGGGGGAGCTTCATGGTATTCCGCTGGGAGTATCTGAAATCCTATACTCTTACAGCTTCGTTCCTCTACAAAACAAGAGGGAGATGTGCCAAATATGGTCCCGAGAGGAGGAAGCTTTGGTGAATGAACCACCGCGTGGAATTCGTGGCAGCTTTCCCTTTAGCGATTCGTTGAATAGGAGATATGTGTTTATGAGAGTCAACGAATCTCTTGATTACCTGTTGTTTTGGCGCTCCGTTGGTTAATTTCTTATCGGCTTTTGGATAACCTTCTTTTGCTACCTTCTTATTTTATTGCTTGGTTTTGCAGAGGTGGAAATGCCTGTGGATTTCACTGGTGAGGTCCGTGAGGCCTTGGTGGAATTAGCTCTGAGCATCCCGAAGCGGTTTTGATGGATTTCCTCTTTAGTGAGCCCGGCTACCTTACGTCACAGTCGCGTCTGGGGTAAGGGACCCCTTAGCTTTATTGACTATCGGTGATTCATGTCTTATTCTTTTTTGGTTTGCTTTTGTTTCGGGTGGGATCCCCAAAGATCATGTTCAGTCAATATATAACGATTATCTGAGGGCTAAGACCGGAAGAATCCAGACTTTTGCTACACCCATGCCGTGAGTGGTTCCAACGGGTCCTCCGACTACTGCCCCCTCTCATCCTTCCATCTCGAGGCATTTTGGTGATGTCGATTCGACTAGCTTCTGTCATCACGTTCCTCTGTATGAGGAGGTTCTTTTCCTTCGTGCACAACTCCAGAACGTAGTATCTCACCATGCTCTGGCAGTGCAGCGAGCTAGGGAATTCGCTCGTTGGGAGCTTATGAAGGAATGGTCGGAGAGGAGTAATGGTCGTTGGGATCTTGCAGAGGAATAATGTCGGTTGTTATCTCTAGGAGGAGGAGGAGAGAGCTGGACGGATAGAATTCCTCGGGGGTATTTTCCAAGAGGGTTTTAGACTTGGATTTTCTTGTTTTCACCTTTTGCTATTTTTCACGTCTGGATAAGTAGGATAGAAGTACTCCCGGGGTTTGTGCACCATCTGCTCCCTGAAACCATGGTGCTGATCTCAGTACTCTGCAGTTATACATCATGCCTCCTGCATCGTGTTTAACGCGGGGCATTTTCAATGCAGGAATTGGTGCACTAGTACGTGTGGTCCCTGCGTAGGTTTCCAGCACAGGGTCTCTACGAAGGGGTTGAGGTGTTTTTGGCACTGTATTAATGTTGATCAGTCCCGTCCAGTATGTCGTACACCCAAATGTTTTTCTTATATGTGAGTCATATCACGGAGATGTAGGGTTTTCCAGGATCGAAGTGTCCCTTGGGACCTAATCCAGCTAGTATGCCCCTTTTAAGTTCAGTGGAGTACCTATGACTCCTTTAGTCAGAACTAAAATATATTATATAAGCTTAGTCCGGATACGTTTTTAGCATACATAGGAGTAGGAAACCAGTGTACTTCAAATATATAGATAGCTAGGTATCTATAGAAAACTCTATCCGGAGATCGTACTAGAAGTGATAGAGTTTGAGGTGTAAGGCGTTCCAGCAGTTAGGTTGGACCTTCCCGTTGCTGTCTTGCAGCTTGTAGGCTCCTGCCCCCTGCACTCCAATTATTTTATAGGGACCTTCCCATCCGGGGGCTAGTTTCCCTACAGATTTGTCTTTCGTATGGTCACAGACTCGTCGTAGGGCCCAGTCTCCTTGCTGGAAGGTTCTGGTCGTGACTTTCTTATTGTAGCTTCTTGCCACTTTCTGTTGAAAGGAAATGTTCCTTAGGCGTGCCGCTTCTCTTTTTTCGCCGAGTAGATACAGGCTCAGAGTCAACAATTCATTGTTCTCTTCCTACGATATAGGTTCGGAAACTGTCGTTCTGCAATGTACTTCTGTAGGTATCATGGATTCCATACCGTAGACCAATGAGAATGGAGTCTCCTATGTAGCTCTTTTTGGGGTGGTCCGATAAACCCAGAGGACTCCGGGTAGTTCTTCTGCCCAGCGCCCGTGGGCTTTTTCCAGGTGTTTCTTAATCATGTTCACCATGGTTTTTTTTGTAGACTCGGCCTGGCCGTTTGATTGTGGGTGCCGTGGGGCAGAGAAGGAGAGCTTCATATCCCACTCTCGGCAGAATTCTTTGAAGTCGTGGCTCGTGAAATGAGGCCCATTGTCTGTGACAATCTCCTTGGGAGTTCCGAAGCGGGTTATCACATGCGTCCATATTAACTTCTTTATTTGCTTTGTGGTGATCGTAGCTAGGGCCTAAGCTTCTACCTACTTTGTGAAGTAGTATGTTATCACTAGAAGGAATACTTTTTGCCCCGGTACCATTGGGAATTTCCCAGCGATGTCCATGCCCCACTTTCGAAAGGGCCAGGGGGACCTTAAAGACTTTAAGTTCTCTGGAGAGAAGTTAAAGATCGGTGCGTGCCTTTGGCACTAGTCACAGGATTTGGCTTGTCTGAGGGCGTCATTAGCCATCGTAGGCCACTAGTAACCAGTTCTTGTGGCTCTGAGCACTAGGCTTCATCCGCTGGAGTGAGAGCCGCATTCTCCCTCGTGGAGCTCTTCCAAGATATGGGCCGCTTCCCTGGGGGTGAGACATCATAGATATGGTCCTGAAAAGGATCTTCGGTAGAATTTTCCTTTAGTGAGTAGTATCTGGCTGCTTGTCTTTTTATCTTTCGGCTTTTGTCTCGGTCCTCAGGAAGGAGATCATACGTTGGATAGTTGATGATGGGGGTCATCCAGGTTTCTCCTTCGTCGACGAGGGATATTTCTTCAGGGTCCCCCTTTTTTCTGTCCCTGGCCACTAGAGTACCAACAGGGGAATGCTCATATGACTAGTGGTCTCTAGGGCGGACCCTAGATTAGCCAGGGCGTCGGCCTGTGTATTTGTTCCCTGGGAACTTGGGTAATCTTGCAACTCTCGAATCTTCCGATCAAGCGTTTTGCAACTGCGAGGTATCTAATCATGCTGGCGTCCTTGGCTTGGTAATCGCCTTGGACCTGGCTGATGATCAGTTGGGAATCGCTGAAGAATTGGATCTCCTCTGCTCCCATTTGTTTGGCGAGTATTAGGCCTACTATCAGGGCCTCGTACTCGGCTTCGTTGTTTGTGGCTTTGAAATTGCATCTTACTGCCCTCTATGCTGATTCACTAGTGGGGGAGGTTAAGACTAAGCCTACTCCCGCCCCTCGAACATTGCTGGAGCCGTCGACGTACAAATTCCATTCCTTTTTTCCCCTTCTCTGTCATGAAAACTGGTCTCTTGCTCTAGGACCGGAAGCATATGTCATATTCTCGGCAAGAACCTGCGATTTGATAGTAGTGGCAGGTCTGAAGACTATGTCATATTCTCCAAGCTCTATCGCCCACTTGGCGAGGCGTCCTGATACTTCGGGCTTATGGAGAACATATTTTATGGGGAATGATGTGATCACCGTGATGTTGTGGGCCTGGAAGTAGGGTCGTAGCTTCCGGGCTGCTGTTACCAATTCTAGTGCTAATTTTTCGAGGTTATTGTAGCAAGTTTTTGCGTCCAGTAGGGACTTGCTCACGTAGTAAATGGGGTATTGCCTCCTTCCCTCTTCTCTCACAAGGACCCCGCTTACTGCATGTTTGGACACAGCGAGATAGAGTAGCAAGGTTTCTCCATCTAGGGGCTTTGAAAGGAGAAGAGGCGTGTGAGATAGGCCTTTAGGTCGGTGAGAGCAAGCTCACACTTGTCTGTCCATTAGAAATCCTTGGGGTCTTTCAAGGCTTCGAAGAAGGCATGAGACTTGTTGGATAATCTGGAGATGAATCTGCTCAGCGCAGCCATCTTGCATGTTAGTCTTTGGACTTCCTTTACATTTCGTGGAGAGGGAATCGCTTGGATGGCTCGCACCTGTTCTGGTTTGGCCTCGGTGCCCCTGTAGGTAACTGTATCCCAGAAATTTACCAGAGCTGACTCCAATTGAGCACTTTGATGGGTTGAGGTTCATATTATACTTCCTGAGAGTAACGAATGCTTGCTGTAGGTGGGAGATATGATCTTCCGCCTCGAGGGACTTGACTAGCATTTCATCTATGTAGACCTCCATGGTTTGCCCAATCTGGTCAGCAAACATCATGTTCACGAGCCTTTGATATGTCAAACCCGCATTATTCAAACCAAAAGGCATGACCTTGTAGCAGTAGATGCCTCTGGGGTCATAAAATTTGTTTTCTCCTGGTCGTTTGGATGCATGAGAATTTGGTTGTAGCCTGAGAAGGCGTCCATAAAACTCATGAGCTGATGGCCTGCGATAGCGTTGACCAGCTTGTCGATGTGAGGCAGGGGAAACGGATCTTTGGGGCATGATTTGTTGAGGTCGGTGAAATCTATGCAGACCCTCCATTTCTCATTCTTGTTCTTTACTACAACGACGTTGGCCAGCCACTCCGGGTACTGCACTTCCCTTATGAATCCAGCATCGAGTAGGCTCTTGACTTCCTTGTTGATGGTTTCGTCTCTTTATGGAGAAATTTTTCTCCTCTTCTGTCGGACATGGGTAAATTGAGGATCTACCTGTAATTTATGCATGATGGTTTTGGGATCGATTCCAAGCATATCCTCACGTGACCAGGCGAAGCAGTCGGAGTTGGAGGGTAGGAAGTCGATCAACCTCTGCCTTAACCCCGCAAGAAGCTTGGATCCTATCAATAATTTCCGGGCCGAGTTTCCATCCTCCAAGGGTACCTCGCTCATTTCTTCCACCTCCGGCTCCTCCGTATGCTGGGCCGAAAGCCTTTTCGGTAGTTGCTATAAGGTCGGGGATTATGCCTTTAGGGTATTTTGATAGCAGGCCCTGGCATTCTCCTGACCCCCTTTGATCATTCTGATACCTCAGGGAGTTGGAAACTTAATGGATTGATGGAGAGTCGAGGGAACGGCTCCCATGTCATGGATCCAGGGTCGACCCAATATCATGTTGTAGGAGGACGCGCAGTCGACGACCAGAAATTCGTTGATTTGTTTATTCCCCCGGCATATACCGGAAGGACAACTTTTCCCAGGGTATTTTTTACCTCTCCGCTAAAGTGAGCGGAGTGACTTTCCTTGTTAGCGCCTTTTCTTCTAGCCCCATGTCTGTGTAGGCGGAAAGAAAGATGATGTTGCCGGAGCTACCTTTGTCTATCAGAATTCGTCTCACTAAGCAGTTCGCTACAGTGAGGGAGATAACTAGGGCGTCATGATGAGGAGCCATGACTTTCTCTTGCTCTTTGGCAGTGAAACTGATCTCATCTGTTTCAAGGAGGAGGCGTTTTGGATCCCCTGTTTCTTGCATTCCTGGTGCTACGTTTAGCAGCTGCGTGGCTTATCCCACTTATCTCCGAGCCTCTTGAGATCACGTGGATCACCTTGTCCTGGCGCGGAGGAGATGCAGGTTTTGCTTCAGAGGATAACCCTTCTCTTTCCCTAGTCTGGAGATTCTTAGCCTTGCCAGAGAGAAATTCCTTCAGGTGCCCCTTCTTAAAGAGCTCATTAACCTCCAGCCTCTGGGTGATGCAGTCTTCTGTCTTATGATCGTGGTCATTGTAGAAGTCGCACTATCGGTTGGGATTTCTATTGGCGTCAGCGGCCTTCATTTCTGGAGGTCATTTGACCTGCTGGCTCATCTGCCTCAAGAAGTTCACTAGCTCAAGCTTTGCGATGGACAAGTGCGAGATGTTAGGCCACGTCGATACGATCACTCCCTCGAGTCGGGGAAGGGGACGGTTTTCGTATCTGCCCCTGCTATGACTACTTGCTTCTCTCGTGGGCCGGAAATAGGATCCTTCGTCACGGTCGCTGTGAGGGGTAAAACTCACTCTCTAGTTTAGGTTAGGTTTAGATTGGGGAAAAGACAATCGTGGGCTGAATCCCTTTAGAACTTGTATGAATGAATACGTTTGTTTATATAGATTTTGATAAGAAAATGAGTTTACAAAGATGAACTTAATGATCAGAAGTACAATGGTGTATTGGGATGATTACAACGAAGGAAATGTGTTCAAGTCTTTAGCTCTCCCAAAATGAGTTCTGAAGGCCTTTCTTCTTCATCTTGCTTTTATTTAAATAGCATCAAGCCACGTTTGACTGATCCTAACCAACCTCCGAGATTTGCTCCGTGAGTTGGGGGATTCTCAACAGCCTTCTTTTGACCGGGTCCTGCGCAACCAGCCTGAGCCACTCCCGTTTGCTCTTTGCAAATGAGGTCCAAAGCTCCCCTCCGTGACCTGTTTTGGTGGCGCTCTTTCCTTAGCAAACAGCCTCCGGCTTCTTTCTAACTCTTTTCTCGAGATGTAATTACGAATGGGCTTTATAAGAGCCCATTATCAGTTACTTTTATTCAGGCCTGTCAGCTTCAACTAACGGGTCATATTTGGGCCCAACAGTTTCCCCCAGCTTTCGAGATGAGACCTCTTTTCTCGGAAGCTAAAGCTTAACCTCCTGATATCTACCTCTTCTGTTGAGATAAAGATTATTTTATATTAAACTTGAAGATACGCGTGACCTTAATCGAGCGGTCTCGATTTCGTTTGGTAAGATCTACAGCTCGCGTTAATATATTTGAACAGTTTTGTCCTTGATTTTCGAGGCACGATATGATATAAAGCTGTAGATTCGGTGTAACTGCAGCTTTCACCACTACTCCACGCCTTGATTCGGTGTAACTGTCCAATTTCCTTCTTTAACTTGTAGTGGTTAGATTTTTTTTATTTATTTCTTGTTTTCGTCACGATTCTCTGGAACCCTCTGATTCGAAAGTTCTAGTTTCAATCCGAATTTCTTTTTTGCTCTAATTCTATCCTTCGGCTCCTTTCTCGGTTAACATGACGCGACCTAAGGAAGGTACCGGAGACACTGAAATTTCTTCTTCCGGTGTCCGGCTTATGAAGGTTAAACAGGAGATCGGCGAAACGATGAAGAAGAACGAGAGGAGTAAGAAGATTAAGGAGTCGATAGCCACAAGAGTCTCAAAAACGATCTAAGAAGAACGACGGCTCGAGTGGAAGTGTCCCTCTTGGTTCTCATGTGGCCTCCTCTTTAAAGGGCCAGGATGTGGTCAATCTCATGGTTCAAGCTGGAGGTCCAAAAGATTTAGCAAGAGCTTGTAAATCCGATGAGACCCCGGAAACCGCTCCGGAAGGATGTTTCTGTGTTCATGAGAAGTACATTACCAAATGTCATCTCAGGTTCCCGCTTCCCGATCTTTTGTTGGATCTCCTGGATCACTACCAGTTAGCCCTTTCCCAGCTCTGTCCTTTGGTAATCCGAGTAATAAATGGTTTTATCACTAGGGCTAGAGAAGAGGGGGTTGCCGTTGGTATTCGTGACCTGATGAGCCTCTACACGATCAAGGAGAACGCTTCAAAGGAAGGTGGCAGTGGTACCTACTATCTGCCTTGTCGACCCAAGATGGGCCTTTTCAAGTTCTCCGGTAGCGACGATGACTGGAGAAAGAGATATTTTTATGTGAAGACGGATCTTCTGACGGTTCCTGAGGGTCGTTCCCTAAGGGTTATTTGGTCCGATGTTTCGGGTTAGGACTTTTTAGGGAAGCATTTGCATGTTTTGCTTATTTCGCGTAGTCTAATGATCGTTGGTTCTTCTTGTAGATATTGAAGAACCTAAAAAGCTTACTAATAAGCTCACTAGAGCTTTGCATCGTAAGTTGAAGCAAAGTTCTTGTACGTGGGGAGCTTTCACTACTTCACGCGTAGGAGCGGCCAGGTTTCCTGAACGGTACGGAGCCTCATTTCTGGATCCTATCCCAGCTACGGGTTTAGAAGGTAAGTCGGCTCTATGTTTCTTTTCGAACGTAATAGCTATACGTTTAGAACTATTCGATTTTGAACGAATTTTTATCGATTCAGTTTCTGAAGGTAATTCGACTGTGACTATCTCGACGGAAGCTAGTACTTCTGAGACCGAAAGAACTCAGCAAACTAAGATGCCTCTCCAACCGTCTTACCGCTCTCGAGGCAAGCAGTTAAAGCAGCCAGTTTTTCTAGAGGTAGTGAGAAGAACCAGGGGGGTTCCTTTCTTAACCAGGTGAGAGATGTTCTTGATGACGGAGTCTCTCTCCCGATCAAAGATGTCGTTGCTGCTGATGTCTCAAAGGCTCAGGAGGCTTCCTCCAAACCCGATGTTCAGGCCAAGGAAGCTGACCTTCAAGTGATCAAGGAGCCTTCTGAGATCGAGCCTCCAGGACCTAAGAGGTCTCGAGTTGACCAAGTGGATAGATCGTCTAGGTCTTCCTCCTCCTCTTCTAGGGGAGGAACCGTGGGGTGGAGTTTTACCCACTCGAAACCTGGTTTTGTCTTGGAAGACCCTTGGGGTTTGGCCACTTTGATGAGGCATATGAAGAGGACCGGTTGCCTCTTCTTGCAATCAACAACATGACTAACCGATAAGAGTATGTGGAGGTCGCTCATTGCATGGGTCAGGTGAGGGACCCCGATTTTCTTTTTGTTTGTTTCTTCTGGTAAAATTGTTGATTGATGGTTTGTTTGGTCCTTTTTCAGCTAGCAGGGGTTATCAATCGGGCTCAATTGAGCTTAGAGGACACGATTAACAACTCTCCCAGGGCAGGGGAGTTAGCCCAGGTGACCGAAATGGTGAAGGCTACCAAAGAGGAGCTCGATCAATCTCGAGCTAGAATCGCCGAGCTCGAAGGTGTCGTGGAGAGGCTTGGCTCGAAGGCTGACATTCAGGACGGGAAGATCGAGAGCCAAGTTATTGATATCCAAGTGAAGGGAAGGAGGATAGCTGAGCTGGAGGATGCTAGGAAGGTCGCCGAGCAACATGTTCGAGAGCTGGTTACCTCGTCGCAGATCAGCCAGAAGAACAAGGAGGCTGAGTTCAAGCTAGCTATCCGTCAAGGGAAGAAGGAGGTAGCTGAAGCTTACAACAAGATCTTGATTTCTGTCAAGGAGAAGTTCGCCAAGAAGAAGGAAGAGGTTAGCCTTCAGATTTATGCTCAGGAACTTCAGGCTAATACTCTCCTTCTTGAGGAAATGTTGGCTAATGAGATCAAGAGTGTTGACGAGGAGTATCAGCGACTGATGTCATTGATTCCTGAGGCTACCGCCGCGTATGAGAAGGCTCAGGTGTCAGATTTTTCAGTAACCAAGTTGTCTCAGCCTCAGTTCTCGGAGAGCTCAGGTACTTTTGAGATCAACATTTTTAATCCGTCCTTTTCCGGAGGATATGGTTCTAATTTAGGTCTGGTGAATCTGGCTTCAGCTCCAGTTGAAGCAAAGGTTAGATTGGAATGATTTCCTAACATTCTTCTCAAAATTTCCTTTTCCAGTAGCATAAAAGGCTGTTCATATAACTGTGTTTTGTTTTCAGGTGAGCTAATGAGACACTATTATCAGAGACAGAGCAGTAAACAGATAAGTTTCCGACTTTAGCTTATTTTTTGGCTTATACATGAGAAACATGTAAGTTTTATACAAGAATGAGTTGACTTAATAGTATACATACTCTTCATGTATAGGTTGAGCACTTCCTTTAATAGAGAAGGAGATTTTTCCAGATTTCTTATTCAGGTTAGTTTGGAATGATTTCCTAACATTCTTCTCAGAATTTCCTTTTCCAGTAGCATAAAAGGCTGTTCATATAACTGCGTTTTGTTTTCAGGTGAGCTAATGAGACACTAATATCAGAGACAGAACAGTAAACAGATAAGTTTCCGACTTTAGCTTATTTTTTGGCTTATACATGAGAAACATGTAAGTTTTATACAATAATGAGTTGACTTAATAGTATACATACTCTTCATGTATAGGTTGAGCACTTCCTTTAATAGAGAAGGAGATTTTTCCAGATTTCTTATTCAGGTTAGTTTGGAATGATTTCCTAACATTCTTCTCAGAATTTCCTTTTCCAGTAGCATAAAAGGCTGTTCATATAACTGCGTTTTGTTTTCAGGTGAGATAATGAGACAATATTATCAGAGACATAGCATTAAACAGATAAGTTTCCGACTTTAGCTTATTTTTTTGGCTTATACATGAGAAACATGTAAGTTTTATACAATAATGAGTTGACTTAATAGTATAGATACTCTTCATGTATAGGTCGAGCACTTCCTTTAATAGAGAAGGAGATTTAATCATTTGAAGGACATGGGATATTTGGCATTACTGCAAAGGAATACAAATACTTTTCACATTTTAGATAGTGACCTCTTGCACTTAGTAACACACCGTAGAGATAGATACCGTCTGCATAGTTTGCCTTGGCTGATTTGCGTAGATGGCCCAACCCTCTGTGTTTATCGTCATGGATGAAGTATTTTAGAATACCCTCGATATAGTGAACCTCGGTGTTGCCATTCTCTAAGCAGAGATCCTTCAACTTAAAATGGTCGCTGAGAATCCGACGTGGTTCCCTAACAAAATAACTCAGGTTCAAGTTTCGGAAATAGGTGATGGGAGATGTGTTCGAGTGGTGGTCCTCGTTGGAGGCAACACTCTCGTCATCTGATTCCATCTTATTAAGGCCTTTCTCTTAGTGTGTTTTTTTAGGGTGCTTATTTCTCACTATGAATGTTCTTCATAATGCTCTGAATCGAGATTCTTGATGGCTTTAATAAGGGTGAATGAATGCAAGTAGAGGAGGAAATCACTTTAATAAGGCTGTGAAAATATAGGAATATTTTGAAACCACAATACATAGCACTGTTGTGTAAGGAGTTGTCATGCATCTGAAAACTCTTTTGATACTTTTTATGGCATATTTTAGATAATGAAAAAGAAATAAGGCTGCAGTTTTCACTCATGTCAGCTCAGAACCAATAAAAATTATATTGCTTTTTGAATTTAATAATATAGAGTCATAGCTATATTTTCGATAATGAAAAACAAAATAAGGCTGCAGCTTTCTATGTGTTGCAATTTAACTGAACCAATTCATTTTATAGGCAACAGCTCTATGTGTTGTCTTTAAAAATGAAATCAATATTTTCGTTTGTAATTTGTCCCAATTTCTTAAACTTAACGAAACCTTCATCAGTAGGACAAATAAAAAAGAAACACCAACTTAATTAGAAAAACCGTGTCTTAATATAATTATTGAAAGCAAAAACCAAACATAAGTAGTGCTAAATTATGCATAATGGAAAAGACACATGAAACCAACTTAATTATAACTGAGTCTTCAACGTTTTTTATTAGCCTCTTCAACCTTCTCAATCTTGATCGACATTATGCATGGTTTCTTGGATGTTGAACCGAGGTCATCCTGGTCAATGATCTCCTCATCTTTTCTCTTACTGGATGGTGTAGAAAAATCATCCACAGTTTCTTGACTTTCACTTATGTTGATAGAATCCTGTAGACAATTCAGTAAGTTATCTATGCTAACATAAGATTGGTCAAATTTCACACAATAATATTGTTCAGAAATTAAATAATGGTACCTCATCACCACTGGTAATTGTCAAATGCTTTTCGGATTGAATTTCTAGGATTTTATCAGGAACACAAGTCATTCTGTCTTTATAGATTTTCCCCACCTTATATATTTCAGCATCATATGCAACATTTTCTTTCTCAACATAGACTCCAAATGTGAAGTTTTTGCCAACCAAATAAGTAATACAATCTGGTACTAAGGTTGGATCGTCAAGCTGCATAAATATAAATATAGTATGTTAATTTCATAGCATATTTAACAACTGTAAAAACGTAAATTAATATGTATCAATAAAAATACCTCATCCTAGCTTCCATTCAACAGTGTTTCTGGACTTTCAGAAACAATCCCATTAGAAACCTTATCTAATATCATTATTTTTGAGACGCCTGTATCATCACTAACGATCAAGTGCAGCCGGAATCTGTACAAAGGAGCATAACTATGTATTACATATATTATATATATTACTGATATAATACAAACATGAAGTAAGTTTTTGAAACATAGTCAATCTAAAATTAATTTAAAATCAAACATTGGTGAAACTTCAAAGACATTGTCTTTGCATGTCTCGCACCACCAAATATGAGTAATGATCTCTTTACCATTCAAGAGCTTAACTTTGGTTCCAGTTTTGATCACTCTTTTGTTGCAAGCTTTACAACCAAAATAATACCATGACCAAACCATATCAATGGCATCCACTGTGCAACTCACCAAGCATCTATCAACCTACAAATAGATATATCAACAATGCATTTATCAAAATCTAGTCTTTAAATATATCAACAATGGTGTAACTCGTAAATGACTCATAAAAACTCTTACTTGAGTTGATGTTATCATTTCAAAAATGCTCTTAGTGGGAAAGAGCAACCACTTATCACGCTGTCCTCGCGTAAGTAACTGACAACCTTGGGTGTTGCTGTCCTCATGACTGTCCCGGTTACTCTGGATAGATGTTAGAGTATTTTCAGACTCATTGATCCTGTTACAATTTCAAAGACACTTATTTGACAGTAATATTAGTGTCTCCATGTCATAAATAAGATAGAGAATGCTAATTACAAATCCTCAAATGCTTCAGCTTCAGGTATTGGAAGGTTGATCATCATTTGAGAAGCATCAAATGCATTAGAGATCTGCAGTTCTCCTATAAGGTACAAAAAACGATACATCTAAATGAATCTTTTATGCAGAATTAAATTGTATCAAAATGGACTGAGTGTAAATTATGTACCTCTAAATTTACCAAGCTTAGCAAACCTCAGCAACATAGTAACCATTCCATCTTCTTGGTTAATTGCATAATGGAGTTTCTCGGCCAAGTTGCCCTAGATGCAGCACGGTAAACGTGAATCACTACGACTATAAGTTAAGTTATGGTTAGTGATATAATCTTGGTTAATGAGGACACCATAAGCGCTTTGACTTACTTTATGTCGGTTAGAGTTAACTCAAGCTTTTTCGTTGCTTTCCTCCAGCACACTGAATGGTTTCGACATCACCACAATCCATAACTTGACCCAGAACATCTGCAAAAACAGGTATATGTTTACATTAGTATATAATACACTCGAGATAGCATGAAACATCTAAAACATTTTATGCTTACCAATCAATAAATTGTCATCCAGACTTCCAGACAAAACAGATCGAAAGTCGGCCAAATCCAGGTACAAATCTTCATTAACGTGATTAGATCGCGTAACGGCCGCGTTCTGATTCAAAACCATCTTCCAGGTATGATTTGTGGTTCGATAAGCTCCACCAGCAGGAGTAATCTGGAAATTCCGGATGTAGCGCCATGCTCCAACTGTAAGAAGCCTTGTCTTACTTTCAATGTAAGTCCTTTTACATGTTGCATGGATTTTTTGCCCCTTAAACATGTAAAACAAAAATATAAAAACATCAAATAACACTCGAACCAATGATAAAGAACATAATGATAAATACAAAACGAATTCCATGGTTTCCACGGATTGAATGTTTTCTTTCCAAGCGTGTAGAACCTTTACATGAACCAACCATGTGTTTTTCCATGCTTTCAAGTCGTGTAAAAGGACCACTTTGTCATTAGAACCTCTTGATGCTTGGATATTTTTTTTTTTTTGAACAACAACACTAAGGTTAAAACTCGTTAGGGGTAATATTGTAATTTAGTGAAGACTTGGGCTTCAAACCGTCAGGACCAAAATCATGTCTCTGCCTTTTACGCCCATCGATCGATGTCACGAGGTATGCATCAATCGATCATGATCTCTAAATGTCAACCTTTCGGCCTGCTCGATGGTCAGCTCGGGTGAAACTCTTCTTGTCTCCAAACGGGCTCTAAAATTATCAATTTCTTCCAAATCACTCATGAACCTATAAATATGCTGTACAGACTCTCAAATATAATAATTGATCATAAAAGAGTCATATACCATGGCTGAAAGTGGGTAAAATCCATGGCATATCAGTCCCCTTATTTATTTATTCCATGCACGGAAGCATTGATTGCCACATTAAAAGGCTGAGAGAGAGAGAAAGAACTGACGGGCATCAAGGTTGCACAAGCCTGCCCCCCAGTTTCTCATTTACTCTTTTCAGATAATAGTATTTTCTTTTGAAAAACCCAAAAAGAAGAATTCCAAACAATTCTACGGATTCTAAAGAAATATGGGGAGGTATCGGGTCAGCAGATAAATTTTGATAATTCTCGATTGATTTTTGTCATAAGATCGAGAAATCCACCAGACAAGAATTGAGAAATATCTTAGGGATCCACAATTTAAGCAGGATGGGATCATAGCTGGGAATCCATGAGAACTTGGGAGGATAAAAATATAGGTTTTCGGTTTTGTTCAAGATCAGTTAAATAATATAGTGCATGGGTGTAGTTCTAAATTTTCACAAAGGGGGAAACGAAGTGATTATAAAATCATTACTCTCGGCTTTGACAAATTATGTAATGTCATGCTATCATATACCAAAAACGGTAATGAAAAAGTTAACAAGCGCAATGGCACAATTTTGGTGGAGCTCAAGTGGCAATACTAGAGGTATACACTGGAAATAATGGTATAAATTATGCAATCGTAAGGACGCGGGAGGTTTTTTATTTAAGTACATCACATATTTAATACATCTATGCCTAAAAAGCAAATTTGGAGGTTGGTTGAGAAGCCAGATAGTTTATTCTTCTGAGTTTTCAAAGGAAGGTACTTTAAGAACATATTACCCCTGAACCAACCAGATCGTACTCGTCTTCATATGGATGGCGTAGTATTATCTCTGCTAGATCTCTAGTTAGCAAATGACTCTTCAAAAGAGTGGGATCAAGAGCATCCATCTGCATATGGAATGATCCTTGGCTTACACCCACTTACCCGAGACTAGCAAACAAAAATCAACATAACCTCTACCTGAACCTTACAGTGGATTCTCTCATCAATGTAACATCAAGAATAAGGAAATTACAAGTAATTTAGACTTTAGTGGATCCTCAAAAATGTGGAGATAATTGAATGTATTCCACAAGGATCTAGGGTATGCAATAGATCTAATCATGATGATTAAGCTAGGTCGAAAGTTTTAGATTAGAAAACAGTGTTGAACAAGGTAGTTGTTCGGTTGGTTTAAAGTGGGTTTGTAACGATATTAGAAAGTAGATAGACTTAGGGTCTCTATTTAGGTAGTCAAGATTATAGAGATATAGGTGCTAAATTGGAGGATATATTAGAGCTCAACTAGAGTACAGTCCATCAGCGTGTCGCGTTTTAGAGCGTTTATTGACTAGATCTACAGGTGTCGACCATCGTATGTTGACGAAGAGAAAGTGTCGAGCGTTGACTCTATAGGAGTATTGATCGATACACCTATCGCAAGCTTCGATCGACTATTCAATATGAATGTTGATCGATCGTCTTCTAACTAAGATTTATGCGCGGGTTGATTAATTACTCACTAGGTTCCAAGATCAGCTGTCACCTTTTCTAGAAATCTTACTTCAGTTATGACTAGTTTAGATGCTAAACCAAGCGGTTGCATTGAAAAGAAATTCATAATAACAATAAGATAAGAAAACTGCATAGATAGAATATATATAACAATGAAGTTCCAATCACAAGCTTGTAGAAGTATTGAATCTTTTCTCCAACTCTCTCTAACAAATTTAGGTATGAAAACAAGAATATTAAAAGAACACTTTTCCGGAAACACTTGGCAAAGCTATTAATACTTAGGTTAAACCTCGTCAGGGGTAATATTGTAATTTGGTGAAGACTTGGGCTTCAACCGTCATGACCAAAATCGTGTCTCTGTGTGTTACGCCCATTGATTGATGTCGCGAGGTGTGCATCGATCGAACATAATCTCTCAATGTCGACCTTTCGGTCTGTTCAATGGCCAGCTCGGGTAAAATTCCTCTTGTCTCCAAAAGGGCTCCAAAATCATTAATTTCTTCAAAATCACTCATGAACCTATAAATATGCTGTATAGACTCTAAAATATAATAATTGATCATAAAACAGTTATATACCATGGCTGAAAGTGGGTAATATCCATGGCATATCAGTCGTTTTATTTATTTATTCTATGCACGGAAGCATTGATTGCGATATTAAAAGGCTGAGAGAGAGCGAAAGAACAGACGGGCATCAAGGTTGCACAAGCGTGCCCCTCAGTTGCTCATTTACTCTTTTCAGATAATAGTCTTTTCTTTTGGAAAGCAAAAAAGAAGAATTCCAAAAAATTCTACGGATTCTAAAGAAATATGGGGAGGTATCGGGTCAGCAGACAAATTTTGAAAAGTCCTCGATTGAATTTAGTCATAAGATCGAGAAGTCCACCAGACAGGAATTGCAAGATATCTTAGGGATCCACAATTTAAGCGGGATGGGAGCATAGCTGGGAATCCCAGAGAACTTGGGAGGATAAAAAACATAGGTTTTCGGTTTTGTTCAAGATCGGTTAAATAATAGAGTGCATGGGTGTAGTTCTAAGTTTTTCACCAAGGGGGGAAACCAAATGATTATAAAGTCAGTACTCACGGCTTTGCAAAATTATGTAATGTCATGCTATCGTATACCAAAAACGGTAATGAAAAAGTTAACAAGCGCAATGGCACAATTTTGGTGGAGCTCAAGTGGCACTACTAGAGGTATGCACTGGAAATAATGGGATAAATTATGCAATCGTAAGGATGCCGGAGGTCTTGGATTTAAGGACATCACATATTTAATACATCTATGCTTAAAGAGCAATTTTGGAGGTTGGTTGAGAAACCAAATACTTTATTCTCCCGAGTTTTGAAAGGAAGGTACTTCAAGAACACATTACCCCTGAACCAACCAGATCGTACTCGTTCTCAAATGGATGGTGTAGTATTATGTCTGCTAGATATCTAGTTAGCAAAGGACTAATCAGAAGGGTGGGATAAAAATCATCCATCTCCGTATGGAATGATCCTTGGCTTCCATCAACTTACCCGAGACCAGCGAACAAAAATTAACATAATATCTACCCGGACCATACAGTAGATTCTTTCATCAATGTAACATAAGGAACATGGAGTTTACAAGTGATCCAGACTTTAGGCGATCCTAAAAATTCGAAGATAATTGAAAGTATTCCACAAGGAGCTAGGGTACACAATAGATTAATCATGATTATTAAGCTAGGTCGAAAGTTTTAAAATAGAAAAAAGTGTTGAACAAGGTAGTTGTTTGGTTTGTTTAAAGTGGGTTTGTAACAATATTAGAAAGTAGCTAGACTTAGGGTTTCTATTTAGGTAGTCACGATTATAGAGATATAGGTGCTAAGTTGGAGGAAATATTAGATATCAACTAGAGTACATTCCATCAGCGTCTCGCGTTTTAGACTGTTTATTGACTAGTTCTACAGGTCTCGGCCGTCGTATGTTGACGAATAGAAAGTGCCGATCGATGACTCTAGGAGTATTGATCGATAAAAATATCGGAAGCGTCGATCGACTATTCAATATGAATGTCAATCGATTGGCTTCTAGCAAAGCTTTATGCGCGGGTTGATAAACTACTCACTAGGTTCTATATTTAGGGCTAATCCCTGATAACCTATTTAAACCGTAAATCTAACAGTAGAACTACTTAGACATAGAAAAGAAATTCATAATAACAATAAGATAAGAAAACTTCATTGATAGAATATATATAACAATGAAGTTCCAATCCCAAGCCTGTAAAAGTATTGAATCTTTCCTCCAACTCTCTCTAACTTTTTTAGGTATAAAAACAAGAATATGAAAAGAACACTTTGCCGGCAACACTTGGCAAAGCTATTAATACTTAGGTTAAAACTCGTCTGGGTTAATATTGTAATTTGGTGAAGACTTGGACTTTGAAGCGTCAGGATCAAAATCGTGTCTCTGTGTTTTACGCCCATCGATCGATGTCACGAGGTGTGCATTGATCGACAATGATCTTTAAATGTTGACCTTTCGGTCTGCTTGATAGTCATCTCGGGTGAAACTCGTCTTGTCTCCAAAAGGGCTCCAAAATAATCAATTTTTTCCAAATCACTCCTGAACCTATAAATTTGCTGTATAGACTCTAAAATATAATAATTGATCATAAAAAAGTTATATACAATGGCTTAAAGTGGGTAAAATCCATGGCATATCAGTCCCCTTATTTATTTATTCTATGCACGGAATCATTGATTGCCATATTAAAAGGCTGAGAGAGAGAAACAACAGACGAGCATAAAGGTTGACCGAGCGTGCCCCTCAGTTTCTCATTTAATCTTTTCAGATGATAGTATTTTATTTTGCAAAGCACAAAGAAAAGAATGCCAAACAATTCTACGGATTCTAAATAAATACTGGGGAGTATCTGGTCAGCAGATAAATTTTGACAAATCCTCTATTGAATTTAGTCATAAGATCGAGGAGTCCACCAGATAGGAATTGCGAGATATCATAGGGATCCAAAATTTAGGCGGGATGGGATCACAGCTGGGAATCCCTAAGAACTTGGGAGGATAAAAAACATAGGTTTTTGGTTTTGTTCAAGATCGGTTAAATAATAGAGTGAAGGGATGGAGTTCTAAGTTTTTCACCAAGGGGGGAAACAAAGTGATTATAAAGTCTGTACTCATGGCTTTGCCAAATTATGTAATGTCATGCAATCATATACCAAAAACGGTAATGAAAAAGTTAACAAGCGCAATGGCACAGTTTTGGTGGAGCTCAAGTGGCAATACTAGAGGTATGCACCAGAAATAATAGGATAAATTATGCAATCGTAGGGACGCAGGAGGTCTTGGATTTAAAGACATCACATATTTAATACATCTATGCTTAAAAAGCAATTTTGGAGGCTGGTTGAGAAACCAAATACTTTATTCTCCTGAGTATTCAAAGGAAGGTACTTCAAGAACACATCACCCCTGAACCAACCAGATCGTACTCGTCTTCATATGGATGGCGTAGTATTATCTCTGCTAGATCTCTAGTTAGCAAATGACTCTTCAAAAGAGTGGGATCAAGAGCATCCATCTGCATATGGAATGATCCTTGGCTTACACCCACTTACCCGAGACTAGCAAACAAAAATCAACATAACCTCTACCTGGACCTTACAGTGGATTCTCTCATCAATGTAACATCAGGAATAAGGAAATTACAAGTAATTTAGACTTTAGTGGATCCTCAAAATCTGAAGATAATTGAATGTATTCCACAAGGATCTAGGGTATGCAATAGATCTAATCATGATGATTAAGCTAGGTCGAAAGTGTTTAAATTAGAGAATAGTGTTGAACAAGGTAGTTGTTCGGTTGGTTTAAAGTTGGTTTGTACTGACATTAGAAAGTAGCTATACTTAGGGTTTCTATTTAGGTAGTCACGATTATAGATATATAGGTGCTAAGTTTGGGGATATATAAGAGCTCAACTAGAGTACAGTCCATCAGCATGTCTTGTTTTAGACCGTTTAATGACTAGATCTACAAGTCTCAGCCGAAGTATGTTGACGAATAGAAAGTGTCCATCGATGACTCTATAGGAGTATGGATCGATACACGTATCGCAAGCGTCGATCGACTATTCAATATGAATATCGATCGTTCGGCTTTTAGCCAAGCTTTATGTGCGGATTCATTAACTACTCACTATGTTCCAAGATCAGCTGTTGCTTTTTTAGCAATATTTCTTCAGTTAAGACTAGTTCAGATGACAGACCAAGCGGTGGCAATGTATCTAATCATTCTAACATTAAGGTTCTAGTTAACTACTCTAGAACACATGCATTAAGATTAATCCTATTGATGAATACCACAACTTAATAATTCTATATTTAGGGCTAATCCCTGATAACCTATTTAAACCTTAAATCTAACAGTAGAATACTCAGACATGGAAAAGCAATTAATAATAAAAATAAGATAAGAAAACTGCATAGATATAATATATATAACCATGAAGTTCCAATCCCAACCTTGTAGAAGTATTGAATCTTTTCTCCAACTCTCTCTAACTATTTTAGGTATGAAAACAAAAATATGAAAAGAACACTTTGCCGGAAACACTTGGAAATGCTATTAATACTTAGGTTAAAACTCGTCAGAGGAAATATTTTAATTTGGTGAAGACTTGGGATTCAAACCGCCAGGACCAAAATCGTGTCTCTGAGTTTTACGCCCATCGATCAATGTCATGAGGTGTGCATCGATCGATCATGATCTCTAAATGTCGACCTTTTGGTCTTCTCGATGGTCAGGTCGGGTGAAACTCTTCTTGTCTACAAAAGGGCTCCAAAATCACTCTTGAACCTATAAATAAGCTGTATAGAGTATATAATACATCTATGCTAAAAAACCAATTTTTGAGGTTGGTTGAGAAACCAAATACTTTATTCTACTGAGTTTTCAAAGGAAGGTACTTAAAGAACACATCACCCCTAAACCAACCAGATCGTACTCATTTTCATATGGATGGCGTAGTATTGTCTCTGCTAGATCTCTAGTTAGCAAAGGACTAATCATGATGATTAAGCTAGGTTGAAAGTGTTTAAATTAAAAGATAGTGTTGAACAAGGCAGTTGGTCGGTTGGTTTAAAGTGGGTTTGTTACAATATTAGAAAGTAGCTACACTTAGGATTTCTATTTAGGTAGTCAAGATTATAGAGATATAGGTGCTAAGTTGGAGGATATGTAAGAGCTCAACTAGAGTACAGTCCATCAGCGTGTCTTGTTTTAGATCGTTTATTGACTAGATCTACAGGTCTCGGCCGTTGTATGTTGATGAACAGAAAGTGTCCATCGATGACTCGATAGGAGAATTCATCGATACAGCTATCGAAAGCGTTGGTCGACTATTCAATATGAATATCGATCGATCGGCTTTTAGCCAAGCTTAATGCGCGTATTGATTAACTACTTACTACGTTCCAAGATCAGCTGTCGCCTTTTCTAGCAATCTGAGTTTAGTTAAGACTACTTCAGATGACAGACCAAGCGGTTGCATTGTATCTAATCCTTCTAACATCAAGGTTCTAGTTAGCTACTGTAGAACACAAGCATTAAGATTAACCCCATTGATGAATAGCACAACTTAACAGCTCTATATTTGGGGCTAATCCCTTATAACCTATTTAAACCCTAAATCAAACAATAGAACTACTCAGACATAAAAAAGCAATTCGTAGTAACAAAAAGATAAGAAAACTGCATAGATAGAATATATATAACAATGGAGTTCCAAACACAAGCTTGTAGAAGTATTGATACTTTTCTCCAACTCTCTCTAACTATTTTAGGTATGAAAACAAGAATATGAAAAGAACACTTTGCCGGAAAAACTTGGAAAAGCTATTAATACTTAAGTTAAATCTTGCCAGGGGCAATATTGTAATTTGGTGAAGACTTGGGTTTCCAACTGTCAGGACCAAAATCGCGTGTCTGTGTTTTACCCCCATTGATCGATGTCACAATGTGTGCATCGATCGATCATGATCTCTAAATGTCGACCTTTTGGTCTGCTCGATGGTCAGCTCGGGTAAAACTCCTGTTGTCTCCAAAAGGGCTCCAAATCATCAATTTATTCCAAATCACTCATGAACCTATAAATTTTCTGTATATATCCTAAAGTAAAATAATTGATCATCAAACAGTTATATACAATGGCTGAAAGTGGATAAAATCCATGGCATATCAGTCCCCTTATTTATTTATCATATGCATGGAAGCATTGATTGCCATATTAAAAAGCTGAGAGAGAGAAACATCTGACAGGCATAAAGGTTGCACAAGCGTGCCCCTCAGTTTCTGATTTACTCTTTTCAGATGATAGTCTTTTCTTTTGCAAAGCACAAAAAGAAGAATGCCAAATAATTCTACGGATTTTAAATAAATACGGGGAGGTATCTGGTCAGCAGATATATTTTGACAAATCCTTTATTCAATTTAGTCATAAGACCGAGGAGTCCACCAGATAGGAATTGCGAGATATCATAGGGATCCACAATTTAGGCGGGATGGGATCATATCTTGGAATCCCTGCGAACTTGGAAGGATAAAAAACGTAGGTTTTGGTTTTGTTCAAGATCGGTTAAATAATAGAGTGAAAGGATGGAGTTCTAAGTTTTTTACCAACGGGAGAATCGAAGTGATTATAAAATCTGGACTCACGGCTTTGCCAAATTATGTAATGTCATGCAATAATATACAAAAAACGGTAATGAAAAAGTTAACAAGCGCAATGGCACAGTTTTGGTGGAGCTCAAGTGGCAATACTAGAGGTATGCACCAGAAATAATAGGATAAATTATACAATCGTAAGGACGCAGGAGGTCTTCGATTTAATAACATCACATATTTAATACATCTATGCTTAAAAAGAAATTTTGGAGGTTGGTTGAGAAACAAAATACATTATTCTCCTGGGTTTTCAAAGGAAGGTACTTCAAGAATACATCACCCCTGAACCAACCAGATCGTACTCGTCTTCATATGGATGGCGTAGTATTGTCTCTGCTAGATATCTAGTTAGCAAAGGACTAATCAAAAGGGTGGGATCCATATCATCCATCTCCGTATGAAATGATCCATGGCTTCCATCCAGTTACCCGAGACCAGCAAATAAAAATCAACATAATCTCTACCCGGACCATACAATGGATTCTCTCATCAATGTAACATCGAGAACATGGAATTTACAAGTAATTCAGACTTTAGTGGATGCACTTGAAATAACATAAGAAATTATGCAATCATAAGGATGCGGGAGGTCTTGGATTTAAGGACATCACATATTTTATACATCTATGCTTAAAAAGCAATTTGGGAGGTTGGTTGAGAAACCAAATACATTATTCTTCTGAGTTTTCAAAGGAAGGTACTTCAAGAACACATCACCCCTGAACCAACTAAATCGTACTCGTCTTCATATGGATGGCGTAGTATTGTCTCTGCTAGATCTCTGGTTGGAAAAGGACTAATCAAAAGGGTGGGATCAAGATCATCCATCTCCGTATGGAATGATCCTTGGATTCAATCCACTTACCCGAGACCAGCAAACAAAAATCAACATAATCTCTACCCGGACCTTACAGTGGATTCTCTCATCAATGTAACATCAAGAATCTGGAATTTACAAGTAACTCAGACTTTAGTGGATCCTCAAAATGTGAAGATAATTGAAAGTATTCCACAAGGATCCAGGGTACGCAATAGATCTAATCATGATGATTAAGCTAGGTCGAAAGTTTTAGATTAGAAAACAGTGTTGAACAAGGTAGTTGTTCGGTTGGTTTAAAGTGGGTTTGTAACGATATTAGAAAGTAGCTACATTTAGGGTTTCTATTTAGGTAGTCACGATTATAGAGATATAGGTGCTAAGTTGGAGGATATATTAGAGCTCAACTCGAGTACAGTCCATCAGTTTGTCGCGTTTTAGACCTTGTATTAACTAGATCAACAGGTCACGGCCGTCGTATGTGGACGAATAGAAAGTGCAAATCGATGACTCTATAGGAGTATTGATCGATACACCTATCGCAAGCGTCGATCGATCGGCTTCTAGCCAAGCTTTATGCGCGGGTTGATTAACTACTAACTAGGTTCCAAAATCATCTGTCTCCTTTTCTAGCAATCTTAATTAAGTTAAGACTAGTTCAGATGATAGACCAAGTGGTTGCATTGTATCTAATCATTCTAACGTCAAGTTTCTAGTTAGCTACTCTAGAACAAATGCATTAAGATTAATCCTATCATTAAATACCAAAGCTTAAAAATTCTATATTTGGGGCTAATACCTGATAACCTATTTAAACCCTAAATCTAACAGTGGAACTACTAAGACATAGAAAAGCAATTCAAAATAAAAATAAGATAAGAAAACTGCATAGATAGAATATATATAACATTGAAGTTCCAATCACAAGCTTGTAGAAGTATTGAATATTTTCTCCAACTCTCTCTAACTATTTTAGGTATGAAAACAAGAATATGAAAAAGAACACTTTGCCGGAAACACTTGGCTAAGCTATTTATACTTAGGTTAAAACTTACAAGGGGTAATATTGTAATTTGGTGAAGACTGGGGGTTCAAACCGGCAGGCCAAAATCGAGTCTTTGTGTTTTACACCCATCGATCGATGTCACGAGGTGTGCATCGTTCGATCATGTCTCTAAATGTAACCCTTTCGGTCTGCTCGATGGCCAACTCGGGTGAAACTCTTCTTGTCTCCAAAAGGGCTCCAAAATCATCAATGTCTTCCAAATCACTCCTGAACCAATAAATATGCTGTATAGACTCTATAATAAATCTGTTCTTAAAAAGAAATGTTGTAGGTTGATTGAGAAACCAATTACTTTATTCTCCTGAGTTTTCAAAGGAAGGTACTTAAAGAACACATCACCCCTAAACCAACCAGATCGTACTCGTCTTCATATGGATGGCGTAGTATTGTCTCTGCTAGATCTCTAGTTAGCAAAGGATTAATGAAAAGGGTGGGATCAAGATCATCCATTTCTGTATGGAATGATCCTTAGCTTCCATCCACTTACCCGAGACCAGCAAACAAAAATCAACGTAATCTCTACCCGGACCTTACAGTGGATTCTCTCATCAATGTAACACCAAGAACATGGAATTTACAAGTAATTCAGACTTTAGTGGACCTCAAAATAAGAAGATAATTGAAACTAATTCACAAGGATCTAGGGTACACAGTAGATCTAATCATGATGATTAAGCGAGGTTGAAAGTGTTTAAATTAAAAAATAGTTTTGAACAAGGTAGTTGTTCGGTTGGTTTAATTAAAGTGGGTTTGTAACGATATTAGAAAGTAGCTACACTTAGGGTTTCTATTTAGGTAGTCAGGATTATAGATATATATATATATATATATATATAGGTGCTAAGTTGGAGGATATATAAGAGCTCAACTAGAGTACAGTCCATCAGTGTATCGCGTTTTAGACCGTTTATTGACTAGATCTACTGGTGTCGGCCGTCGTATGTTGACGAATAGAAAGTGCCGATCGATGACTCTATAAGAGTATTGATCGATTCACCTATCCCAAGCGCCGATCGACTATTCAATATGAATGTCAATCGACCGGCTTCTAGCCAAGCTTTATGCGCGGGTTGATTAACTACTAACTAGGTTCCAAGATCAGCTCTTTCCTTTTCTAGCAATATTAGTTCAGTTAAGACTAATTCAGATGATAGACCAAGCGGTTGCATTGTGTCTAATCATTCTAACATCAAGGTTCTAGTTAACTACTCTCGAACACATGCATTAAGATTTACCTATTTATGAATACCACAACTTAACAATTCTATATTTAGAGCTAATCCCTGATAACCTATTTAAACTTTAAATCTAACAGTAGAACTACTCAGACATGGAAAAGCAATTAATAATCACAATAAGATAAAAAAACTGCATAGAAAGAATTTATATAACAATGAAGTTCTAATCACAAGCTTGTAGAAGTATTGAATCTTTTCACCAACTCTCTCTAACTATTTAAGGTATGCAAACAAGAATATGAAAGTAACAGTTTTGTTGGGGTCAAAATCGGTACACGACGGAATCAACGGCCGAAACTCCCCGCAGAAATATAAAAGGAATCGTTTTATAAAACCCGAAGAATCGTTTTATAAAACTCGAGGATCGTTTTATAAAACTCGAGAATCGTTTTATAAAACCCGAGGATCGTTTTATAAAACTCGAGAATCGTTTTATAAAACTCGAGGATCATTTTATAAAACTCGAGAATCGTTTTATAAAACTCGAAGAATCGTTTTATTAAACTCGAGAATCGTTTTAAAAAACTCGAAGAATCATTTTATAAAACTCGAGAATCGTTTTATAAAACTCGAGGATCATTTTATAAAACTCGAGAAGCCGTTTTATAAAACTCGAAGATCGTTTTAGAAAACTCGAGGATCGTTTAATAAAACTCGAGAAGCCGTTTTATAAAACTTGGAGATCGTTTTATAAAACTCGAAGATCGTTTTATAAAACTCGAGAAGCCGTTTTATAAAACTCGAAGATCGATTTATAAAACTCGAGAAGCCGTTTTATAAAACTCGAAGATCGTTTTATAAAACTGGAGAAGCCGTTTTATAAAACTCGAAGATCGTTTTATAAAACTCAAAGATCGTTTTATAAAACTCGAGAAGCCGTTTTGTAAAACTCGAAGATCGTTTTATAAAACTCGAAGATCGTTATATAAAACTCGAAGATCGTTTTATAAAAATCGAGAGGCCGTTTTATAAAACCCGAAGATCGTTTTATAAAACTCGAGGATCGTTTTATAAAACTCGAGAAGCCGTTTTATAAAATTCAAAGATCATTTTATAAAACTCGAGAATCGTTTTATAAAACTCGAGAAATCGTTTTACAAAACCGCGAAAAACCGAAACCGCCGCAAAACGCGAACTAGTCACGACTAGTTCGCCTGCTGGCGAACTAAGCCAGCTTGGCTTAGTTCGCCAGCAGGCAAACTAGAAGCTTCCAACTAGTTCGCCTGCTGGCGAACTAAGCCAAGCTAGCTTAGTTCGCCAGCAGGCGAACTAGGAACTCCCCGACTAGTTCGCCTGCTGGCGAACTAAGCCAGCTCGGCTTAGTTCGCCAGAAGGCGAATTAGAGACTCCCCGACGGCGAACTAAGAGGTGCTGACTTTCCCCCACAGGTTCTTATCGCCTAGTTCGCCATATGGCGACCTGGCCAAGCCGAACTAGCTCGACGTACGTCGAGCCGACCATCCCGAGCCTCGATCTCCCACATCCTTGATTCAAGGCACACGTCGTTTGACACGATCGTATTCAGAATCACGGTCGAAATGTCTTTCGTTTCGTCTCGATCCGTCCAATCGTTCGAGTTTTACGATAAAAACCGTAAAACTTTGTTTTCTCGAAAAGAACTCGAGGAAATCGTATAAAACGCGTTTTTAATAAAACCCCGAGTAAATAGTAGAAAACGGAAACGATTAATCGAAACATCGAACATTGCTTAGCGTTACGATTAACTCGAGAAACTTATCTAAAAACGGCATCGTATCAGGAAACGGCTCGGAAAGTCATAAAACGCGATAAAAGCCACTCGCGACTTTAAACGAAGTCCAACCCGAAGATACGACGACGTTTTGGCGATTTATTCGCAGAAAGAAGATAAATGTCAAACTTGAAGATAAATGTCAAGTTTGAGGATAAATAGAAGATTTCCGCAGGAAAAAAGGAAAGATCGAGATAAATGGAAGATTCCCATTAAACTCTAATCTGGGCGAAATGGAAAGACTAAACCGCCTAGGAAGGGAGTATATAAGCAAGAGGCATAGGGCATAAGCAAAGGGATGAAATCCAGTGCTCTCATCTGATACTTTCACAACTTTTCTAGACTTAGAATTTTCCGCACTTAGAAACTTAAGCTTTTTCTCGACAAAAATCAACGTAATCTCTACCCCGACCTTACAGTGGATTCTCTCATCAATGTAACACCAAGAACATGGAATTTACAAGTAATTCAGACTTTAGTGGACCTCAAAATGTGAAGATAATTGAAACTAATTCACAAGGATCTAGGGTACACATTAGATCTAATCATGATGATTAAGCGAGGTTGAAAGTGTTTAAATTAAAAAATAGTTTTGAAAAAGGTAGTTGTTCGGTTGGTTTAATTAAAGTGGGTTTGTAACGATATTAGAAAGTAGCTACACTTAGGGTTTCTATTTAGGTAGTCAGGATTATAGATATATATATATATATATATGTGCTAAGTTGGAGGATATATAAGAGCTCAACTAGAGTACAGTCCATCAGTGTATCGCGTTTTAGACCGTTTATTGACTAGATCTACTGGTGTCGGCCGTCGTATGTTGACGAATAGAAAGTGCCGATCAATATGAATGTCGATCGATCGGCTTCTAGCCAAGCTTTATGCGCGGGTTGATTAACTACTAACTAGGTTCCAAGATCAGCTCTTTCCTTTTCTAGCAATATTAGTTCAGTTAAGACTAATTCAGATGATAGACCAAGCGGTTGCATTGTGTCTAATCATTCTAACATCAAGGTTCTAGTTAACTACTCTCGAACACATGCATTAAGATTTACCTATTTATGAATACCACAACTTAACAATTCTATATTTAGAGCTAATCCCTGATAACTTATTTAAACCTTAAATCTAACAATAGAACTATTCAGACATGGAAAAGCAATTAATAATCACAATAAGATAAAAAAACTGCATAGAAAGAATATATATAACAATGAAGTTCTAATCACAAGCTTGTAGAAGTATTGAATCTTTTCACCAACTCTCTCTAACTATTTAAGGTATGCAAACAAGAATATGAAAGTAACAGTTTTGTTGGGGTCAAAATCGGTACACGACGGAATCAACGGCCGAAACTCCCCGCAGAAATATAAAAGGAATCGTTTTATAAAACCCGAAGAATCGTTTTATAAAACTCGAGGATCGTTTTATAAAACTCGAGAATCGTTTTATAAAACCCGAGGATCGTTTTATAAAACTCGAGAATCGTTTTATAAAACTCGAGGATCATTTTATAAAACTCGAGAATCGTTTTATAAAACTCGAAGAATCGTTTTATTAAACTCGAGAATCGTTTTAAAAAACTCGAAGAATCATTTTATAAAACTCGAGAATCGTTTTATAAAACTCGAGGATCATTTTATAAAACTCGAGAAGCCGTTTTATAAAACTCGAAGATCGTTTTATAAAACTCGAGGATCGTTTAATAAAACTCGAGAAGCCGTTTTATAAAACTTGGAGATCGTTTTATAAAACTCAAAGATCGTTTTATAAAACTCGAAGATCGTTTTATAAAACTCGAAGATCGTTTTATAAAACTCGAGAAGCCGTTTTATAAAACTCGAAGATCGATTTATAAAACTCGAGAAGCCGTTTTATAAAACTCGAGGATCATTTTATAAAACTCGAGAAGCCGTTTTATAAAACTCGAGGATCATTTTATAAAACTCGAGAACCCGTTTTTATAAAACTCGAAGATCGTTTTATAAAACTCGAGGATCGTTTAATAAAACTTGAGAAGCCGTTTTATAAAACTTGGAGATCGTTTTATAAAACTCGAAGATCGTTTTATAAAACTCGAAGATCGTTTTATAAAACTCGAGAAGCCGTTTTATAAAACTCGAAGATCGATTTATAAAACTCGAGAAGCCGTTTTATAAAATTCGAAGATCGTTTTATAAAACTGGAGAAGCCGTTTTATAAAACTCGAAGATCGTTTTATAAAACTCAAAGATCGTTTTATAAAACACGAGAAGCCGTTTTATAAAACTCGAAGATCGTTTTATAAAACTCGAAGATCGTTATATAAAACTCGAAGATCGTTTTATAAAACTCGAGAAGCCGTTTTATAAAACCCGAAGATCGTTTTATAAAACTCGAGGATCGTTTTATAAAACTCGAGAAGCCGTTTTATAAAATTCAAAGATCATTTTATAAAACTCGAGAATCGTTTTATAAAACTCGAGAAATCGTTTTACAAAACCGCGAAAAACCGAAACCGCCGCAAAACGCGAACTAGTCACGACTAGTTCGCCAGCAGGCGAACTAGAGACTCCCCGACGGCGAACTAAGAGGTGCTGACTTTGCCCCACAGGTTCTTATCGCCTAGTTCGCCATATGGCGACCTGGCCAAGCTGAACTAGCTCGACGTACGTCGAGCCGACCATCCCGAGCCTCGATCTCCCACATCCTTTATTCAAGGCACACGTCGTTTGACACAATCGTATTCCGAATCACGGTCGAAATGTCTTTCGTTTCGTCTCGATCCGTCCTATCGTTCGAGTTTTACGATAAAAACCGTAAAACTTTGTTTTCTCGAAAAGAACTCGAGGAAATCGTATAAAACGCGTTTTTAATAAAACCCCGAGTAAATCGTAGAAAACGGAAACGATTAATCGAAACATCGAACATTGCGTTACGATTAACTCGAGAAACTTATCTAAAAACGGCATCGTATCAGGAAACGGCTCGGAAAGTCATAAAACGCGATAAAAGCCACTCGCGACTTTAAACGAAGTCCTGCCCGAAGATACGACAACGTTTTGACGATTTATACGCAGAAAGAAGATAAATGTCAAACTTGAAGATAAATGTCAAGTTTGAGGATAAATAGAAGATTTCCGCGGGAAAAAAGGAAAGATCGAGATAAATGGAAGATTCCCATTAAACTCTAATCTGGGCGAAATGGAAAGACTAAACCGCCTAGGAAGGGAGTATATAAGCAAGAAGCATAGGGCATAAGCAAAGGGATGAAATCCAGTGCTCTCATCTGATACTTTCACAACTTTTCTAGACTTAGAATTTTCCGCACTTAGAAACTTAGGCTTTTTCTCGACAAGTTCGGTTTCTATGACTGGCGCTCAATTACTAGACGAACTCTCCCAAGCAGTTTGATCTCTGGTCCAGCTCTATCAACTGAACTACGTTCGACTTGATCCCTGAAAGGGGTACGTAGGCAGCCTTTCATAAGGTTCAGTCCGAAATCAATCAAACCTTTTTTCCTATCTTTTTTCGTCTTTCGTTATCGAGCTGCGACTCGATTAGATCTAGGGTTTTATGTTTGTAACTCGCTGATGGCCCCTGCGGCCAAAGCCTTTGTAATTCCTTGTAATGATCGCAATGCTCTTATGCGAATCGGAAATAAGATCGACTTTCTTTAAAATTTCGTTTTATTGCGTATTTCATATTTTCCGCATATATTTGGTTACTTGTCGTTGGCTTTCGCAGAGATCCGGTTCCTCTGGGAAATTAGGGTTTTCCTAAGTTTCCTTATTTAACGGAAATTGACAAGTGTGAATCTCGGTTCCCACAAGTTTGGCGGCAACACTTGGCAAAGCTATTAATACTTAGGCTAAAACTCGTCAGGGGTAATATTCTAATTTGGTGAAGACTTGGTCTTTAAACCGGCAGGACCAAAATCGTGTCTCTGTGTGTTTACGCCCATCGATTGATGTCACGAGGTGTGCATGGATTGATCATGATCTCGAAATGTCGACCTTTCGGTCTGCTCGATGGTCAACACGGGTGAAACTCTTCTTGTCTCAAAAAGCGCCCAAAAATCATCAATGTCTTCCAAATCACTCCTGAACCTATAAATATGCTGTATAGACTATGTAATACATTTATGCTTAAAAAGCAATTTGGGAGGTTGGTTGAGAAACCAAGTACTTTATTCTCTTGAGTTTTCAAAGGAAGGTACTTAAAGAACACATCACCCTTGAACCAACCAGATCGTACTCGTCTTCATATAGATGGAGTAGTATTGTCTCTGCTAGATCTCTAGTTAGCAAAGGACTAATCAAAAGGCTGGGATCAAGATCATCCATCTCGGTATGGAATTATCCTTGGCTTCAATCCAGTTACCCGAGACCAGCAAAAAAAATCAACATAATCTCTACCCGGACCTTACAGTGGATTCTCTTATCAATGTAACATCGAGAACATGGAATTTACAAGTAATTCAGACTTTACTGGATCCTCAAAACGCGAAGATAATTGAAAGTATTCCACAAGGATCGAGAGTACAAAATAGATCTAATCATAATGATTAAGCTAGGCCGAAAATGTTTAAATTAGAAAATAGTGTTGAACAAGGTAGTTGTTCGGTTGGTTTAAAGTGGGGTTGTAACAATATTAGAAAGTAGCTAGACTTAGGGTTTCTATTATTGTACTCAGAATTATAGAGATATAGGTGCTAAGTTGGAGGATATATAAGAGCTCACCTATAGTACAGTCCATCAGCGTGTCTCGTTTTAGAACGTTTATTGACTAGATCTACAGGTCTCGGCCGTTGTATGTCGATGAATAGAAAGTGTCGATCGATGACTCTATTTGATTATTGATCGATACAACTATCGCAAGTGCCGATCGACTATTCAATATGAATATCGATCGATCAGCTTCTAGCCAAGCTTTATGTGCGGGTTAATTAACTACTCACTAGGTTCCAAGATCAGCTGTCTCCTTTTCTAGCAATCTTAGTTCAGTTAACACTAGTTCAGATGACAGACCAAGAGGTTGCATTGTATCTAATCATTCTAACATCAAGGTTCTAGTTAGCTACTCTAGAACACATGCATTAAGATTAATCCTATTTATGAATACGTCAACTTAAAAATTCTATAGTTGGGGCTAATACCTGATAAACCCTAAATCTAACAGTAGAACTACTCAGACATAGAAAAGCAGTTCATAATAACAATAAGATAAGAAAATTGCATAGATAGAATAATATATAACAATGAAGTTCCAATCACAAACTTGTAGAAGTATTGAATCTTTTCTCCAACTCTCTCTAACTATTTTAGGTATGAAAACAAGAATATGAAAGAGAACACTTTGCCGGCAACACTTGGCAAAGCTATTAATACTTAGGTTAAAACTCGCAAGGGGTAATATTGTAATTTGGTGAAAACTTGGGCTTCAAACCGTCCGGACCAAAATTGTGTCTCTGTGTTTTACACCCATCGATCGATGTCACGAGGTGTGCATCTTTCGATCATGATCTCTAAATGTCGACCTTTCGGTTTGCTCGATGGTCAGCTCGGGTGAAACTCCTCTTGGCTCCAAAAGGGCTCCAAAATCATCAATTTCTTCCAAATCACTCCTGAACCTATAAATTTGCTGTATCGACTCTAAAATATAATAATTGATCATAAAACAGTTATATACAATTGCTGAAGGTGGATAATATCCATGGCAAAAGCAGGAAAGTGTGGTTTTATCCCCATGTAAAGCCGAGTTTATGGCAGCTACAAGGCAGCCAAACAAGCAATATGGCTTCAGGATCTTCTAAGTGAGATAATTGGTGAGGCTGGAGAGAAACTGATAATTCGAGTCGACAATAAGACTGCAATAGCACTCACCAAGAACCCAACTTCCATGGGAGGAGGAAACATATTCATAGAAGGTATCATTTTTTCAGGGAGTGGGTTGAGAAGGGCTTGGTGGAAGGTAAACATGTTTCTGGAGACAAGAAAAATGCAGCTTTTTTGACAAAAGGACTTGGGAAGATTAAGTTTAGGGAAATAAGAGATCTTGCGCTTGTTCAAGACTTAACGGATATCAACTTCAAGCTTAATGGGGAGATTGTTGGAGTAAGCTTGAAGAAGATGAAACAAACATAGAAGACTTGAAGCATAAGCTAAGGTATCCTAATCTAAATATGTTTTGCGATAATGGAAAGTTATTGTTTTAGGAATTATCTAAAACAAAAGGGATTTACTATTAGGATTAGGATTATCTCTTAATTATATACATATATGAATCTATCGAGTATGATAGTTTCGTGTGAGTTTGTGGAGCTTGAGGTTTTTGAGTGAGTTTTCTTTGAGTTATCAAAGAGAGTTATTCTTATTCTACAATCTTGTACGAGCAATCTGTTTGTTAGTTTCGATAGGTTCACCTCCATCGCCAGCAAAAGTTCCTAACCATAACTTTGTGCCGTCCTCAAAGCAAGATGAAAGCTGAGAAGAAGAACCTGCTGGTTCTTTTGGATACTTTAATATTTTCAATATCTACATATGTACTGAAACAGTGTTGTTATGCTTTGGGTTAATATAAACGGCATGTTTGTCAACAAACCAAAACAGAGACAATTAGATTTGTAGAAAGAAGTTAGAAAGAGATAGGAAGAAAACCTAGGATAAAGAGGGTGAGTTTCCATAGTTAGTGAATTTCAGATTTTTATTTGTTTACAAGGATGAATTTCCCTAATCTAAAGCAGATAAGTGTACATCACTTACTATTTGTGTGCAAATAAAAATATAACACCCGCATTTTCCATAAGAATAAAATACATAAAAATGTCTGAAATCTCCATTTATTAAATCGCATAAATCGTCTACAACCCATAAATACAAATAACATAACGAATCTCGAAATTATCAATAAAAGAATAAGTCTGAAAATATATAAATAAAACTCCGAAATGCACCAGTTCGAAATGATCACCAAACCCCCATACCCGTATACGTTGATAGCTCAGATTTCTCTGGCCCCCGTACTCATATACGTCGATAGCTCAGATTTCTCTGGCCCCCGTACTCATCACATAATCGATACTTTATAATATATAATTATATGTATATATGTATTTAACCATTTAACATCAATGAATCCAAACAATAGTTGAATCCTCTAGACCTCCTAATTCCGGTTTACATTTAATAACCTAACTACCAAACAAGAGTCAACTAGACTCAAGTCAAACAGACGGATCATGCTTCAAATCTAAGCTAAGATAGGAAGAATTCTACACTAGTATTGGGATTCACAGAATAGATCCTCACCTTTGCCACTGGCTGGGACGATCAACAAAACATTGTCAGCTGAGGTCAACTGCAACATGAGGGAATCAACAACTTAGGCTCAGACTCTCAGGAAATAAAGTTTCCGAAAAATAGAATCTTTCCTAAAATAGAAACTTTTCTAAAATAGAAAATTCTGAAAATAACAACTTTCGTAAAATAACAACTTTTCTAAAATAGTAGCTTTCCTAAAATGGCGGTTTAATCAACTAGAAATTCCTCTAACTAGAACTTTCTAAAACTAGAAATAGAGAGGCGATAAACTTACCGGAACTATCGCTCAAAAACTCGCCCGGGGATCCAACTGAAACTCTCATCAGAAAATTACTTAGTGACTGGTCATCGAATAATTCAACAACTTGTCACACTCAAAGAAATACTTTGACTTGATGAGAATAAAAGAGAAAGGGGAAGTTTATTATAGAGGGGAAGGGAAGGAAGGTTAATTTTCTAAACTTCCAATGTGGGACAAAATAACCTACACATGGATTTTAATTATATAAGTAAATGGGCCATCCCCCCCCCCCTCATGGGTCACGGTCGTTACAATTCTCCCCCACTTAATCAGAATTCGTCCTGAATTCCAAGAAAGAAACCAACAAGAACTTCAACGATATCAAAGTAAAAAAAATCACGAGGCGACACACAAAGGAACGAACAGAAATTTGATCTTCTCCTACAAAGCGAAAACACGTCCAAAAACATTAACAATTAATCGAACAATACTGGATAGAAAGGTGACATATTTTTTCCAAAAATTCCCAATACCAAAAACATCGAAAATTTCTGAAATTCACGTCCCGTAAATAGCCGTCCTGGGTCGGAGCCGGGACGAAACCCGCTCTGATACCAAATTGTAACACCCGCATTTCCATAATAATAAAATACATAAAAATGTCTAAAATCTCCATTTATTAAATCGCATAAATCGTCTACAACCCATAAATACAAATAACATAACAAATCTGGAAATGATCAATAAAATAATAAGTCTGAAAATAAATAAATAAAACTCCCAAAAGCACCAGTCCGAGATGATCACTCCAGATTGTCAGTCTCATTTGAAAGGAGGAAAGAAAGAGGGGTGAGTAACATGAGAGTCACTCAATGAGGTATGGGATGCTAAACCACAAACCACTGACTAAGAAAATAGAACTCCCAATATGGAAGTTTAGCTCTAACATGAACACACATAATGCCTAACGCATCACACAAAACAAACAATGCGCTGCTGGTACATAGCTAGCCCACACACCCCGCATTCTCCTTATACGGATATACGATATCATAATTTGCGTCGCTAGTCCAGACATCTCTGAACCCCCGCACTCCACAACTATGCGTCGATATGCAAACGTCTATGCATTCCGCACCAAACAAATATGCGTTTCTAGCCCAAACATCTTTGAGCCCCCGCACTCCAATATGCGTCGATAACCCAGATGTCTCCAAACCCCCACACCCATATACGTCGATTGCTCAGATGACTCTGGCTCCCGTACTCATCACATAATCCATACTTTATAATACATACTTATATGTGTATATGTATTTAACCCTTTAACATCAATCAATCCGAACAATAGTTGAATTCTCTAGACCTCCTAATTTTGGTTAACATTTAATAACCTAACTACCAAACAAGAGTCAACCAGACTCAATTCGAACAGACGGATCATGCTGCAAATCTAAACTAAGATAGGAAGAATTCTACACTAGTATTGGGATTCACAGAATAGACCCTCACCTTTGCCGCTGGCTGGGATGATCAACGAAAGATTGTCAGCTGAGGTCAACTGCAACATGAGGGAATCAACAACCTAGGCTCCGAGTCTCAGGAAATAAAGTTTCTAAAATGGAATCTTTCCTAAAATAGAAACTTTTCTAAAATAGAAAATTCTGAAAATAACAACTTTCCTAAAATAACAACTTTTCTAAAATAGTAGGTTTCCTAAAATGGCAGTTTCATAAACTAGAAATTGCTCTAACCAGAACTTTCCAGAACTAGAAATTGAGAGGCGATAAACTTACCGGAACTATTGCCCAAAAACTTGCCCGGGGACTCGACTGAAACTCTCATCAGAAAATTACTTAGTGACTGGTCATCAGATAATTCAACAACTTGTCACACACAAAGAAATACTTTGACTTGATGGGAATAAAAGAAAATGGGAAGTTTATTATATAGGGGAAGGGAAGGGAGGTTAATTTTCTAAACTTCCAATGTGGGACAAAATAACCTACACATGGATTTTAATTATATAAGTAAATGAGTCATCCCCCCCCCCCTCATGGGTCACGGTCATTACAATTCTCGCCCACTTAATCGGAATTCGTCCCGAATTCCAAGAAATAAATAAAAAAAAAATTCAAAGATATCAAAGGAAAAAAGAACACGAGGCGACACACAAAGGAACGAACAGAAATTTGATCTTCTCCTACAAAGCGGAAACACGTCCAAAACATTAACAAATAATCGAACGATACTGGATAGAAAGATGACATTTTGTTTTTCAAAAATTCCCATACCAAAAACATTGAAAATTTCTGAAATCCACGTCACATAAATTGCCGTCCCGGGTCGGAGCCGGGTCGGTTACCGCTCTGATACCAAACTGTAACACCCGCATTTTCCATAATAATAAAATACATAAAATGTCTGAAATCTCCATTTATTAAATCGTATAAATCGTCTACAATCCAAATCCAAATAACATAACGAATCTCAAAATTATCAATAAAAGAATAAGTCTGAAAAAAAAAAACTCCCAAAAGCACCAGTCCGAAATGATCACTTCAGATCGTTTGTCTCACCTGAAAGGGGGATAGAAAGAGGGGTGAGTAAAAGGGGAGTCACTCAGTGAGGTATAGGATGCTAAACCACAAAGCACTGACTAAGAAAATAG
>CAKOAT010679598.1:36065-59567 GCA_932364175.1 Eruca vesicaria subsp. sativa | reverse complement strand
TAATGACTAACGCATCACACAAAACAAACAATTCGCTGATGGTACATAGCTAGCCCACACACCCCGCATTCTCCTCATACGGATATACGATATCATAATTTTTGTCACTAGTCCAGACATCTCTGAACCCCCGCACTCCACAAATATGCGTCGCTAGCCCAAACGTTTTTGAGCCCCGCACTCCAATATGCGTCGATAGCCCGGATGTCTCTGAATCCCCGCACCCATATACGTCGATAGCTCAGATTTCTCTGGCCCCCGTACTCGTATACGTCGATAGCTCAGATTTATTTGGCCCTCGTACTCATCACATAATCCATACTTTATAATATATATTTATATGTATATATGTATTTGACCATTTAACACCAATCAATCCAAACAATAGTTGAATCCTCTATACCTCTTAATTCCGGTTTACATTTAATAACCTAACTACCAAACAAGAGTCAACCAGACTCAATTCAAACAGACGGATCATGCTTAAAATTTAAACTAAGTTAGGAAGAATTCTACACTAGTATCGGGATTCACTGAATAGACCCTCACATTTGCCACTGGCTGGGATGATTAACGAAAGATTGTCAGCTGAGGTCAACTGCAACATGAGGGAATCAACAACTTAGGCTCATAGTCTCAGGAAATAAAGTTTCCGAAAATGGAATCTTTCCTAAAATAGAAACTTTCCTAAAATAGAAACTTTCCTAAAATAACAAATTTTCTAAAATTGTAGCTTTCCTAAAATGGCGGTTTCCTAAACTAGAAATTCCTCTAACTAGAACTTTCAAAAACTAGAAATAGAGAGGCGATAAACTTACCAGAACTATCGCCCAAAAACTCACCCGGGGACCCGACCGAAACTCTCGTCAGAAAATTACTTAGTAAGTGGTCATCGGATAATTCAATAACTTGTCACACGCAAATAAATACTTTGATTTGATGAGAATAAAAGAGAAATGAGAAGTTTATTATATAGGGGGAGGGAAAGGAGGTTAATTTTCTAAACTTCTAATGTGGGACAAAATAACCTACACATGGATTTTAACTATATTAGTAAATGGGCCATCCCCTCCCCCCTCATGGGACACGGTCGTTACAAAAAAATTGCAAGTCAAAGAAGAAGAGATATTTTAAAGGCTAGAAGGGGAAAATCTATTGAGTACGACTTTGGAGAAGAATAGCATACAATGTCGTCGTCGCGGAACCTCTCGCTAGCTTCATGTCCTCCGCAAAAGTCTTTCTTGGTTTTTAATTATAATGTAATGTTTAAAATATTTTATTTAAAAGACGTTTTGTTTTAGTTTAAGACTTGACAGTACAAGTAATTCAGTTGTTTAGCTGACGCTTGAAAAGCACGATTTCTTCATCAACCATATCAGTTTTCTTCTTTCATAATATTTACGGATATTGAGTGATGAGAACATTTTTCATTAATAATAAGCAAATGAACGACTCATTTATTAAAACGTTTCGTATGTATATGTATTGTTTTTATGGTAAACTAAGTTTAGTATATATGTTCCTACGCGACACAGAATCGTCATTCAGGAAACTAGGTTTGCTGTTCCTTTTTTTCTCATTGACAAGTATCTAATACAGTGGCACTCATTCATATGGAAAAGGTTTGTACAATAAGTTTACATGAGTTGCAAAACGTATTAGAAGAAAAGGGAAAAGATAAAACTACATGTATTAGTGAGAATAAATGTCTCACATCATTAGTTGAAATGAATCATTAGTATTATTTAAGATAGTGGAACCAATCCACTTATAAATAATTAATTGTATATTAGAAATTCATTTAGCTTAGTAAGGTATCAGAATCCGAACAACATCCAACCCGGTCCACATAGACCCGACCTAAAAATATGCCTTCGATCCTTGTTTGAACATTCCAAAATTAACACTCAAAAAACCATCAACTCAAGAGGTGTATTACGGAAAAAATTCCACATCGTTAGTTGAAAGGGATCTTTAGTAGTAGTACATAAGATAGATGTGCCAATCCATTTATAATTACTTGGTTTTAGATTAAAAGTTCATCTATCTTAATATGTTATTAGAGCCCGATCCACATTGACCTAGCAAAAAATTGGCCCTCGATCCTTGCCCGAATATTTTAAAATCGATGCTCAAAAAACTACCATCTCGGAGAAATATATTAGGGACAAAAATCTCACATCAGTATTTAAAAACTTGTTTTAGTAATATATAAGATAAATAAGTCAATTCACTTATAACTAATTGATTTTAATTTGTAAGCCAGTCTAACTTAACACTGTGATCTCAATCACAGCAACTAATGATTTTATTAAAATTAAAACAAACTATGACTTGTGGAAGATGAATAACCGAGCTTTTACTTTAACAAAAGTTTTCAATTAAAAGAATATAAATTATGCATATTGAAGCACAAACTAAGAAAACTTTGGACAGAACAACAAACGTCGGGACAAATGTTTAAAGGGTAAAATTTCTTAAGAAACCGCGTGAGAATTGATATATTATATTTTATTTCTGTGTTAATTTTCTTAACTAAGATAATCTGTCTCGACAATATCAAACTAACTTCAATTCTTCAGGCAGTTAGTTCTCTTTTTTTTGTCATTATATTTCTTCTACTAATGAAGATTTTAAGTTGAAACTGCCAAAGCTTCCGTAGTAAAGGAACCATTAATTATTGAAAGCAATACGGGAAAACACAAACCAGTGTTCCTTTTTCTTTCGGAAACTAAACAGAACTTTGATTTTTTGCAATCTTTCCAATTTTATTTTGGGTACTCTCATCTCCATATAGTTTATCATTTATCATCAAGGGAGAAGTGGAGTTTTGACCTTATTTTATGATTTCACTTATAAGGTCAATATTATTTCCTCAAATAACAGATTTATAGATGCCGAGACAAAAGTTAAAAGGAAAGTGGATCTTTCTATCCTTTGTATATGCTGAGACAAGTCAAAGCTTAAGGGATCAGGTTTGGAAGAGGCTAACCAGATTAGGCATATCTAGGGATGAGCCTTGGTTTATTATTGTCGATTTAAATGAGATTACTTAAAATCTGAGAAACAAGGAGGTACCATCTGCCATGTAGATACCTTTTTACAATTCAATAATAAGATTGAGAATTGTGGTTTCGTGGAGTTTCCAAGTCCTGGTAATACTCTTTCTTTGAGTGGAAGAAGAGAATGGAATTTAAATGTCGGCTAGATAGAGGGTTGGCAAAGAATGAGTGGCATAATGTATTCATTTGTTGAGTATTTGGGAATGGTTTGTTCTGATCATAGGCCAATAGTAGCCTCGATCGAGGATAAAGTTCTTAAGTTCCAAAGGTAATTTCGGTTAGTCAAAAGATGGATCGGTCAAAATGGTTTGATGGATTCGATCAAAATTGGTTGGTCTATGAAGAGGGGTGGTGGTAATAGGGGGATAGTAGATAAGATCCAAAACTGTCGCTATGCTATTTCAGTCTGGAGAAAGACTAACCTGCCATATAGGAAGGAAAAGATAAATAATTAGCAAAAAGCATTGGAGGAAGTTCAAAATGATATGTTGAGATCACACGAGGAGGTGGTTGAGGTTTCACAGAAACTGAAAGAAGCATATCTAGAAGAGGAGTTATATTGGGAATAAAATTGTAGGACTGTGTGGCATACTTATGGAGACAAGAACACATAATTTTATCATGCGTTGAGTAAACAGAGGCGCGTTCGGAACATGATCATTGGATTGTATAATTAAGAAGGGAATTCTATCAATTCGGAAACTACGATTGAAGGAGTAGGGGGTTAAATATTTTAGTGATTTGTTTTAGTCAACTTTACCTTCCGATTTTGATACGTTTCTAAAGGAGTTTCCGATATCGGTAACAGAGCCACAAAACACCAGATTAACGACCTTGGCAAAGAAAGAAGAGTTTAAGCTGGCCTTTTTTTATGATGCATCTTGAGAAAGATCCTAGGCCAGATAATATGCCAATTTTATTTTATCAATAGTCTTGGTCTGTTATTAAAACTGTTGTGGTGAATATGGTTAATGAATTTCTTAGCTCTAAGTTTTCTGATGATAGGTTTAATATGACAAACATTTTTCTTATCCGTAAGACAACTAGACCAAACAAGATGACGGGGCAACGGTCTATAAGTCTTTGTAATGGGGATATAAAATAATCTCTAAGGTGTTATGTCAACGGTTGAAAAGTTTATTTCAAAATATAATTTCCAAAACACAATCGGCCTTTGTCTCATGAAGATTAATCTCAGATAATATTCTTATTGCTCAGGAGATGTTTCATGGTTTGCAAACATATAATTTCTTATAAAGAGAAGTTTATGGCGATTTAGATCGATATGAGCAAGGCTTATGATAGGGTGGAATGGCTAACGCAGTGGCTCTTACTCAAAATGGGGTTTTCTCCGGTCAGGGTGGCCAGAGTGATGACATGTAATTAGTCGGTAAAAAATAGGGTTCTTCTTAATGATCAACCTAAAGGGAGCATTGTCCCAGAGAGAGCGCTGCGACAAGGGGAACCTCTTTCGCGGTACTTACTCATTTTTGGTACGGAAGCTCTTATTGCTAATATTAGGAAAGAAGAAGGAGAAAAAAGATTAACAGGTCTAAAAATATCTAGAGGTGGTCCTGCGGTTTCCCATTTAGTTTTGGCGGATGACAATTTATTTTTCTGTAAAGCGAATGTGGATGAATGTGAAATTATACTTAAGCTCCTGAAAGATAATTAGACAATATCAGGACCACTAATTAGTTTTGAAAAATCTTTTTTGCAATTCGGTCATAAGGTCTCTGATTTTCAGATGTTGGAAATTCAAAATAAACTTGGCATTACAAAACTGGGAGGTATGGGTAATTTTTTGGGCATACCAGAGGTTCTAAGACACAAAATTTTGGGTATTTGAATGAAAGGGTAAATAATAAGGTGGACAGTTGGATAGTCATTTGCCTACTAAAGAGGCAAAAGAGGTAATGATAAAATCTATAGTTTCGGCAGTGTAAAATAGTGTTATTTCATGCTAGAGGTTACCAAAGACAGTTACTACGAAAATTACAGGGGCAATAGCTCATTTCTGGTGGGGTGGTAGTGGTAACACAAAAGGAATCCACTGGTTTTCCGGGGACAAGGTATGCAAACCAAAGGAGAAAGATCGTCTAGGTTTTGGAGATTTTCAAGATTATAACTCGGCTTAACTGGCAAAACAATTATGGTGCCTCATAGACAAACTAGATTGTTTGTTCTCAAGATTTTTTAAAGGTATTAAGAAAACTGACTCATTGGATCCACACAGATCTTATTCACCATATTATGGTTGGAGAAGTATCTGCCCAGCTTGATATCTGGTTAATAAATGGCTAATCAAAAGAGTGAGAACTAGACAAACCATTTCTGTATGGAATGATCCGTGGATACCTGCTCCTCGCCCAAGATCAAAAAACCCAAAATTGCAATCCTAATTATTATATCCTTCATTAAAGGTGGATCATCTTATCATTCTTTCACTCGATCATGGAATGAATATTTGTTAAATGCATATTTTCTTCCAGATAATGTCAAATTGTCTGAGGTATGACTATAAGTGGGAACAATAGACAAGATTCCTATGGTTGGTCGTTCACGGAATCAGGGAAGTACATCGTTAAAACAGGTTAAAGAGTTGAATCATCGTATCGAGAAAAGGTACAAAGAATGGTTAATTACTAACCGGATACCAAACCGTTATTGGCATTCACTTGGAAGTTTAAATATTTTGTTTGGCAAATAGTATCAGAAATAATATTAGTTGCAAAAAAAAATTAAGGGCAAGAGGCGTTCAGTGTGACATTCGGTGCAGTATATGTTGAGCAGAGGAAGAATCAATTAATCATGCTCTTTTTGGGGGTCCCATAGCACTACAAATGTTGGCTTTGTTAAATATCCCATCCGATCTTTGGGTTTTTCCCACTTCTTTGATATTCACTAATATGGATTATTGATATCTTGCATATTTCCATTATTTTATCCATTCATCCATATGCATTTTGATCATATAGATTATGATTTAGTCATTTCTAGGTTGCATTTTTCATAAATGAGTCCTCATCAGGTATTGGAGTACCCTTGGAGTTCTTGGAGGTGATTGGATACATTTGAGGCTCAAAAGAGGAGTTAAAAGTGATCATTGGACGAGTAGGGCTGGAGCGACGTGCCAGAACGACCCCATGACGTCGCTCCCAAGCTAGAGCGACCTCTAGAGCGAGACGTCATGGTCGCTCGGCCTTTGTCACTTGGTTGCACGAAAAAGGGGCCTGGAGCGACCTGCCAGAGCGACCTACCATGGTCGCTCCCACATTCAGAGAGACGTCCCTACAGAGACACGCCTAGGTTGCTCGCATTTTGACGAATCGCGAGAAGCCGAAATGACCCTTGGAGCAATTACCAAAGGTCGCTCCTAGCCAGATGATATCACTCAAATTACCCTAAGGAGTGAATTACTCTCATCAAAAGAGGTTCAATTGTAGTATTTAGGGATCAAATCCACAGAGACTATAGGATTACACAACAAATTATTTAGTTTTTGAAATAAAGCTAGATAGCAAGTATTAAACAGTAACTTAAAAGGTAACCAAGCGATTGCTTGATGGATTGATTTGTTTGTTAAGAGGAAAGAACATAGTTAGATTTAGGTATTTTCTCAGGTGTGACAAACTTGCAAGTTATTAAGGGTTTTTATTATTCATAGTTCTGAATTCAAACTCTTAAGGATTTGAAGAATTGTCTCTTACTGGATCTCGGGTCAGGAACTATCGTTCGATGACCTTGAGTGAGTATCATTCGATAGTTCGATAGAAATATCGATTGATGACGTTATGCTATATCGGTCGCCAAGACGGATATCTCGTCGATCGATATTGCATCCAGTGAGTTCCAACAGTTGGTTTGAAAGGTTCTTAGTCTTCACTAAATAACTTAGACTCTAGATAATTGCCAAGTTCTCACTTATCCAAATTGATCCTAAATCAGAGGTAAAGGTGATCAATCCTTAACACTAGTATTTATGATGCCTAGATTTAGAACTATATTTTAAACACCCTAATAATGGTTACTTCAATGCATGAGTCAACCCTAATGAGAAATCTAAATCTAACAAGAGAGACTACTCAAACATATTTATGAGAGACAAAATTATAATGGTTTGAATAATGCTTTAAAATAGTAATAGCAAGAGAAACAGTAAGTAAAGCAAGGGAGTTCAAGATCTTCTCTGGATTTGTAGTTCAGATCTCTCTCTCTTAATTCCTAAGCTCTTCTTCAAAGTATAGTTAGATGCTTCTCCTAAAATTAGGTCTAAAAAGTCTCTGGAGAAGTCTGCTTAAACTAGTACAAAAACCTATTAAAATAGCCTAACAGGCGGCCAGAGACTTAAGGTGTAATTTATTAAAACTCTTGTGAAGCAATTAGGGCTTTTAATCTTCATTTAATCACTCGGATGGCTTTTGCATCGATCGATATAGAATGTCCTCTATCGATCGATGGTGATGATCTTTCATCGGTCGATTGCTCTTATTGCACATCAGTTGATATCTTCAACACGTTTTGTTCATAACTTCATAAGGTCTCCATTTTAAATCCATAATAGCCATTTTACACCAGTGAGTACATGAACCTGTAAAAGCTCTTAAAAGACACTAAAAGTATCCTTTTGTTTCCAAAAACATATATAAATCATGGTTAAAAGTGGGTAAAATCCATGATATATCAACTCCCCCAGACTTATCCTTTTGCTTGTCCTCAAGCAAATAATAGAACATTGGTCTAGAAAAGGTTTGAAAGGCGGAAGCTCCTATATTCTAAACTTAGAACCATCACCTCTTTACTTATTGCAATCCACTTCAGATATGTATCATTCTCAGGAATACATTACACCATATCCTATCTTAGCAACCAAATTCAACTAACCAACAACTTAATGATCATGTTTGTCTATCCCCTCTGCCGATCTCATTTATGCATAAAATAAAGATGTAGGCTTTACCTTGGGAGTATCGATAAAAGAACACTTGGATTCAACTCAAGCAAGTTTCAGGCATTCTCAGTATGGTTCCTTTTCTCTCTTTATCTATCTTCTCTGAATCCCAAACTTTCTTTTGTTTTATATCAATCCCAATGAACAACTAGTGTTCATCTTATTGATCTTTCTACCTTTTTTGTAGCTCTTTCTGACAAAGTGTAGGCGAATAGTGGGGTCATGGGTAATGTACCTCTCCCTCGCTTCCACAATGTGTGATCATTCCTTTGATTTAGAAAAGTGGGGTCATGGGTAATGTACCTCTCCCTCAGGCCTCTCAGTAAATCATCTCAATCTTTTGATTTTGTTTTTGGATGCTAAAGGGAGGAGAGAAAGAAACCAAGATTGTTGAGACTTTTACCTTCCAGACTTTCAAGAGGATTACGATCCCTTGTATACCAAGCCCCAAGACAAGCAATAGATGTCAGGTTAGGTTGGAAATCGGCTTTGGTTCTTCCAGACATTTTCAACAAGTGTTGTCATAGCTGACAGGTGATCCGCTTTAGCATCTCTAGTACCTTTTGTAACTGACAAATCTAAGAGTTGTCTAAGAAGTGGTTAGGTAACAAGTCTGAATCTATATGATCATTGCTTCCTTCTTAGTAAAACATATAATTTTTTTTTTGTAGGGGAATAAAAGATGAAAATAAAAATAAAAATGTTAGTAGACCCCCCAGACTTAAACAACACTGTCCCCAGTGTTATTTCGTCGAAAAGGGAAGATTAAAAATTTATGTAGCAAAAATATTATGTTAGTAGGAAAAATCGTACCTCTACCCTTACATATCGATCGATACAAAGTATGTTACATCGATCGATACAAAGTGACCTTGTCGATCGACATGAGTCAGGTTATGTCGATCGATATATAGTGCCTTCGCCCATCGCGTAGTCAATCCATCAAACTCACCATCTAAGAGTTATATAACCCTATGTTAGCTCTGTTACACATTCTCAACACACGAATAGTTAGATAAGAAATAATAGCAGGCATAGTCATAAGAAGTACGAATAAGAATCCTACAAGTCTGAAAAAAAAGTAAAAACATAATAGTACGAGATAAGAGATAGAAATGAGCAAGTGAATCAGTTGTCACTGCTCTCGTCATCGACCTCGTCATCCTGATCAGGCTGGTGAGAGGGACCTGCTGATGGGTCACTAGCTGAAGTGCTCGCTCGGCTCGAACAGCGACATCTCGAGACAAGGGACCAGATGGCACGAAGAGCATCCACCACTCCTCTCCTGAAGACTCGCTCGTCTCCTGTCTCGATCCCGGAGAGATCGGGGAACTGGATCGGAGGTGCTGATGATGAAGAACGAGAAGTAGCGGCGCTGCGGGCTCATGTATCCCGGCGTTGTGGGGCTGGGTCGAGCACTAGGCGTGGGTTTGGCTGGAACCAAAGTCTGTCGAGGTTTCCCGCAAAGGTAGTCGTCTGTGGGTGAGGCAGGAGGAACTGGCGCAGACCAGCGGTAGTCCTGAAAGCCCAATGCAGCTGCCTGTCCAACCACTGACTGTTACGCAGATGCTCTGCGTCCATGTAAGCCCGAGAAGTGACTGCCGTGCCCTCATCAAAACGGATCCCACAGTGTTGGAAGATCGGCGTCAGCAGACTCCATACGGTCTCCTTCTTCCTCCCAGTGCCACCAGAGAAAGGCTTGGTCTTCAGGCTGACTAGATGCTCAGCGAAGACGGCTACCAAGTTGGGTGTGGCCATGTCGCGCTCCGGGTCCAAGTAGGTCAGATCGACCAGTCCGTCGAGTGCGTGGTACAGAAGTGTAAGCTCGTAGATCCTCACCTTGTTAGGCTCCATCTTGCAAAGCAGAGTGGAAGCAAGGACCCCCATGAAGTACCGGAGAGTCGGGTGGCGGATGTCGGTCTGACGCACCGAGGCTGAGCTCCAGTGGCCTGTGCCAAAGATCTACCAGAAATCCTCAACCTTTAGGAAGGCGGAGATAGTACTGGAGGTGGCTGTGGGGTTCCCAAACCCGTAGATCTCGCAGAGCTCGAGGACAGAGACATAGTAGCGGATGCCCCTAGCAAAGAAGGAGATAATACCATCGCCAGCAACACTCGATGGCGGGTCCTTGTACTCAAAGCGAACCGTGGCCATGAACTGCCAGACGAGCGAAGGGTGAAGGTCATAGGATTGGGAGTCCATGGTCTCAAATCCGAGCTGGATGAGCATCTCACCAATATCCTTCTCGATCCCTAGACGTCGGAAGGTGTCTGAGTCGATGAAACGCGTTGGCAAAATCTCCACATCAAGCCATGCGTTGTAGAGAAGGCTGTCTTAGCTGTGGCCCATGGGTCGTTGAATCGATGGTAGATCCGGATGGATTCCCCGTAGCCAAGGGTCAAGCTCATCTTCCCTTTCCGAGGAGGAAGAAGATGATGGAGGGACTCCTCTGGAGGTGCTAGGTGCGTCGAGTCTCTGCTTGGTTCTCCTTTCTTGGCTCGGATCCATCTGCAAAGAGAGTGAAATCGAGTGTCAGTAATTCGCTTAGTTGGTCGATATCGAGCGATGTAAACCAATGGATATCGATCGATATCGACCGATTTCGTGTTCGTCGAATCCGACCAGAAGTGCCCATCGATCGATAGGGTGAGACCGATATCGATCGATATCGGGTCCCGAAACTTGCAAAAATCTCAACAACGCAATTCACAATTTCATAGTGTAAATCCTAGTTCTAACACTCATAAACCTCTAATCTAACAATCCTAACAACTCTAATCGACTAAAAACAAACCTATCAACCGATTTCTAGGCGAAATTTGAGTTCAACCTTGTTCTCTTTAAAAATCTAAAAATCAAAGGATTATACCTTGAAGGATTTCGGATTTGAGAGTGAAAACGAGATAAGGGGAGCTTCAAATCGATTGAGGTAAAAACGGTTAAGATCCGTGAAGAATCGAGAGAGAAAGAGAGGTTTGTGTGTTTCGGGGGCGAAAAGCGGTTGTGAGGGAGAGAGAGGCGCGTATCGACTTAAAAGGGGTTTTCCCTCGATATGTCCGTATCGATCAATACAGATAGGTGTATATCGATTGATATGGCCGGATTATACTATTATGTATACTAGTTTTGCTTAAGGTTAAATAAGTAATAATTAAAACTAGATATTTTAATTCGAAAAGCATGATAAATTAAATCCTAATTGGGTTGGCTTATTTATTCGGTACCTTAGGTGGAGTTAGGCGTACCTAACCGAAGGGGTTTATAATTTGGGGGTTTAACCCAACAGTGTTTCACTCGTTGACCATTTACCGTAAACTCTTCTCCTTTCTCATTTATAAGTGTAACGGTTCCATTTGGTGGGGCCGCTATGACAGTAAAAGGGCCAGACCAACGAGAGCGAAGTTTTCCAGGAAATAAATTCAAACGAGAGTTATATAAGAGAACCTGATCATTTGGGACGAAATGTCGAGAAATAATGTGTTTGTCATGATAAGCTTTGGTTCTCTCTTTATAGAGCTTAGAGTTCTCATAGGCCAGATGTTTTATTTCATCTAGTTCATTAAGCTGGATGAGTCTCTTTTCTGAGCTGACTTTATGTCAAAATTTAATAATTTAGTAGCCAAGGCTGCTTTATGCTCTAACTCAACAGGTAAGTGGCAAGATTTGCCGTAGAGTAAGTGAAATGGAGTTGTTCCTAGTGGCGTTTTAAAAGCGGTTCTGTAAGCCCAGAGTGCATTATCTAATTTCCAAGACCAATCCTTTCTTGTGGCTCCTACAGTCTTTTCTAGAACCTCTTTGATCTGCTTGTTAGAAACTTCGACTTGTCCACTTGTTTGCGGATGGTAAGGCGTTGCAACTCTATGGTGGACTCCGTTCTTTTAGAGTAGATTCTCAAAGATTTTGTTGATGAAATGGGTTCCACCATCGCTTATAACTACTCGAGGAACTCCAAATCTTGGGAAAATGATGCTCTTGAAAAGTTTGATAACAACAGAGGCATCATTGGTGGGTGAGGCTATTGCTTCAACCCATTTGGAAACGTAATCCACAGCAACCAGAATGTATCGGTTTCCGTAAGAAGTAGGGAAAGGACCCATGAAGTCGATCCCCCAACAATCGAAAACTTCTACTTTAAGAATGAATTTCTGTTCCATTTCATGTCTCTTGCTGATTTTTCCTCGACGTTGGTATCTGTCTTACTTAACTATAAAGTCGTGAACGTCACGGAACATTGTAGGCCACCAAAATCCAGCTTGGAGAATTTTTTAAACCGTTTTAAAGGTTGCAAAATGTCCAGCGTATTCGGATCCATGGCAGTGATAAATGATATCTGAAATTTCAGTTTCAGCTACGCATCGTCGAAATATGCCGTCGGCGCATTGTTTGTAAAGGTAAGGTTCGTCCCAATGATACCTCCTTACTTCTCTGAAAAACTTCTTTATGTCATAGTTTTTAAGTTCTACAGGTTCGACGTCTGCGGCAAGATAGTTTAATATGTCAGCGTACCAAGGTCTCTCGCTAAATCGCTTTTCCACAGCATGCGTCTCGTGCTCAATATTTCCATCCTGGGAGATGTTATATTTATCTGCGAGTGTTTGGCGTGCCACAGTTGTGGTCGTGTCGATGGTGATCTTAAACGTGATGTTTCGTAAGTCAATATCGTCATTCCCATCGATCAACATGGTATCACTAGTATCAATCGATTCAACTGATTGTCCATCGATCGATGTCAGGTCTCCGAAGTCAATGCTTTCAGTATCAATGGCTGATGCAATTTCAGATGAGAGTTGTATATGGCCGATGAGTGATGAATCTGTGAAGTACACATTTTCAGTTGGTATGAAATCATTGATAGGGACTTCTTCGTCTATTCTGATCCAAGAAAGATGATCTGCGACACCATTGTCTACTCCCCTTTTGTCCTTTATTTCCATATCGAATTCTTGGAGAAGGAGTATTCATCAGATAAGGCGTGGTTTCGCATCTTTCTTTTGCATTAGATATTTAATAGCGGCATGATCAGTGTGAACAATGACTTTCGAGCCCACTAGATAGTTACGGAATTTCTCGAAAGCGTATACTACTGCAAGTAGTTCTTTCTCACTTGTCCCATAGTTTCTCTGGGCGTCGTCCAGAGTTCGGCTGGCGTAATAGATAGCATGTAGCTTTTTCTCTTTTCGTTGCCCCAAAACCGCTCCTACAGCGAAATCGCTCGCATCGCATATTATTTCGAATGGAAGGTTCCAGTCAGATGCTTGTACGACGGGGGCAGTTATCAGTGCCTTCTTGATCTTTTCAAATGCTTGTTGGCAGTCCGGTGTGAAATCGAATTTGTCCTTACAAAGGAGGGTTGTCAAGGGTCTGGCTATCTTGCTGAAATCCTCTATAAATCTCCTATAAAATCATGCATGTCCTTGAAAGCTTCTGATGTCCCTTATGTTAGTTGGGGGTGGTAGACTCATCATCACTTCTATTTTTTCTCTGTCTATCTCAATTCCTGCTGCGGACACTTTGTGTTCGAGTACGATTCCGTCATTGACCATGAAATGACACTTTTCCTAGTTTAGGACCAGATTCTTTTCCTCACATATCTCCAAAACCTTGCATAGGTTGTCGAGGCAATCTTTAAAACTCGATCCATAAACTGAGAAGTCATCCATGAATACTTCCATGAAGTTTTCTATCATATCAGTGAAGATAGACATCATGCAGCGTTGGAAAGTAGCTGGGGCGTTGCACAGACCAAATGGCATCCTCCGATATGCAAAGTTTCCATAGGGGCATTGGATTGTTGTCTTTTCTTGATCATCTGTATGTATCGGGATTTGCAAAAAATCCGGAATATCCATCAAGAAAGCAATAGTATTGGTGATTTTCTAATCTTTCCAACATCTGGTCAATAAAAGGCAGAGGAAAGTGATTTTTCCAGGTTGCGGAGTTCAGTTTCATATAACCGATACACATGCGGTGTCCGGTTACAGTCCTTGTTGGGTTAAGTTCATCTTTTTCGTTCTTGACAACCGTAATACCTCCCTTCTTTGGTACAACGTTGACCGGACTTACCCAATTGCTATCAGAAATTGGATAAATTATCCCTGCATCAAGCAGTTTAATGATTTCCTTCTTTACGACTTCCTGGAGATTCGGATTTAGTCGTCTCTGATGCTCTACAGACGACTTGCATTCGTCCTCCAGATGAATCTGGTGCCTACAAAGATCAGGAGATATGCTTGGAATGTCATCTAAAGATTATCCAAGTGCTTTCCTATGCTTGCGAAGCTTGTTCAGTAATAGAGCAAGTTCCCCATTAGTGAGATTTGCGTTAACTATCACTGGATAGCAATCGTCCATAAGAAAAGCATACTTAAGTCCAGCGTGTAACGACTTAAGCTCCACTTTTGGTGCTTTTTCCTTTGTGAGATTTCCAACTGACGGCGGGTGTCAATCGATATCGCTATTAAGATATCGATCGATATCGATCTATGACTCATCATCGCCTTTGGTTCCGATACCTGAGGATCCATCCGAGTACAATTTCTCAAAAGATTCTTGGGTCAGTTCATCTATCTCATCTACATAAGACGATTGTTTATCTATTAAAGGAAGTGTGATGACCTTCTCCATATCAAATCTCATAGGGATGTTGCCTATGTTAAGATTTATTCGCCCTTCCTTGACATCAATAATAGCGTTTGCAGTAGCAATGAATGGTCTACCTAATAGAATCGGATCTCTTGGTTCGTTCTTGTAATGCATCACCACAAAATCGGTTGGGAAAATGCATCCGTCGATCATTACTGGTACGTCTTCAAGTACACCTTCCGGAATCCTAACAGATCTATCGGCAAGAACTAATTGGATGTTGGCCGGTGTAAATTCAGTGTACCCAAGAAATGTTGCAACACAGTGCGGCATTAAATTCACGCTAGAGCCTAGATCACAGAGTGCCCTTGGAAATAGCTGGTTTCGAATTGTGCATTTGAGAACGAAACTACCAGGATCGGGTCTCTTATCTGGGGTTTGAATTATGGCGCTAGCTTCTGCAGAAACCATCATGACACTGCGTTTCTCTGTTGAAAAACTCTTGGTTGTCATTCCTTTGACATACTGTCTTATGGTTGGTGAAATTTTGAGGGCATCACTAAGTGGAAATTCTACCATAACTCGTTCGTATGCTCGCCTACAAATTTCTTTATCAATGTTGCGTCTAGTATTAGCCTTGGGAGGGTAGGGAGGTAAAGTGTTGTACACCCGTTCTATAATTGGTCCAATTGGTGCTGGATTCTCTTTCAGATTCGTGGGTGTCTGTTGATCGATATCGGTGTCTTCGTATCGATCGACATCGACAATTTCCTCTTCATCGAGAATGATCACTAGTTCCTTAGTTTCCTTAGAATTTTTATTCTTTTCTTTGTTCTGCGGGAGTTCAGATTTCAAATCGCGGATTAGCACGGGGTTGGAAATGGATTTTTACGTTTCTGGAATTTCAGCGTTTCTATCCGAAGGGGTGCTTTCTCTAATAATCAGAGTTAGCTGTTTTCCGTTCCTCAACATCACAGCACTTACATGACGTCTTGGGTTTGTGTCAGTCTTCCCTGGTAGACGTTCTGCTTCCCTCTTGATAGCGGTAGCACAACTGGCGACATCGCTTTCTAGAGTTTTAATTTGTTCATGCAAAATGCCAAATTTCTTCGACATTTCGCAGTAAACATCATTCAGCTTGATGTCTAGGTCTTGGCTTAGCCTCTGATTTCCCGTGAAGACATGGTTTAAAATGGTTTGGGTTCTCCCTCGGTGTGACACGGTTAGGGTGTCATAGTTTTGGGTAAAACTATCTATGTTAAAAAGGTCTCCCTGAGGGCTTTCATGTCTAAGGAATGTTTGCTCGATGGAATGGACGTCCTTATTGCTTTGGATCAATTTAGGTTTCTTTTCCTTTATGGAAGAATGGAGGAGATCTAGATATTTCTTAATTTCATCTATTTGAAGGTCGTTCCTGGATCTAGCTTCTCTTTCTATATCTTTATTTTCATAAGATTTACCCATTTCTATGTTTTCAATCAAACGATTTGCTTCTTCAGGGTTCCTAGAGCTAAAATTTTCGTTACTCGCATTATCTAGCGTGATCTGGTTATATAGCTCGAGGCCTCCGTTAAAGAATTTAAGGAGCTGCGGTTTTGAATAACCATGGTGGGTACAATCTCGCTGATGAATCTTAAATCTAATCCAAGCGTTTCTAAAAGATTCTCGTGGGCCTTGAAGGAATGTGGAGAGTTTATATCTCGCGTTCCAATATCAAGTCTCATCGAAGAAATGGTAAAATGAAAGCAATGCGAATATCTTTCCAGCAAGTTAAAGATCCCGCTGGTATTTGATTTAACCAATTTCTGGCTTCCCTCGCCAAGGAGAAGGGGAATAGTCTACAACGATTAATATCGTCGAGAGCTAGTTCTTCTAGATAATCGATGTGCTCAGAGGCAGAACCATGGAAAGGATTCTTTTGTACCAGATGGATGTAATCAAAATGAAGCGTAGACTTATTTGCTTCATCCTCTGGTAACTTAATGGCTAACCTATTGGAATAGGTCTTAATGGGGTCTAAGTAGTCTTGCAGTTTTTCTACATCTTCAGTTGAAGATGGATAACATTTAACAGGGATTGCGGTCCCTTGTTTAACTTTAAATTTATTTGTTTTAATGCATAACTGACCTAATGGTTCGTTTTGGACTACTTCCTCATTAACTAGATTGGTAAGTAAAGACTTACCTGCTTCCGGCTGGGTTTCATCGATTGATGTTTGTTGGATCATGTCGGTCGATTCCTCGGTCAAGATATAGTTCAATTTAGGCGTCACATCATCGGTCGATTCCTTGGTCAACATATCGCTCGATGTGTGCATTACGTCATCGGTCGATGCTTGGCCGAAATCTGTTTTTTTTTCGATCTTGAGCTCCCCTGTGATAGCAGAGAAAGAGGAAAAAGAATTAAATAAACGAAAATAAAGTCTCGACTATATTCTAAACTAAATCTAATGGTAATAAGAAAGAGTCCCCGACAACGGCGCCAAATTTGATATCACTCAAATTACCCTAAGGTGTGAATTACTCTCATCAAAAGAGGTTCAACTGTAGTACTTAGGGATCAAATCCACAGAGACTCTAGGATTACACAACTGATTATTTAGTTTTCAAAATAAAGCTAGAGAGAAAGTATTAAACAGTAACTTAAAAGGTAACCAAGCGATTGCTTGATTGACTGATTTGTTAGTTAAGAGGAAAGAAGATAGTTCAAATTAGGTATTTTCTTAGGTGTGACAAACATGCAAGTTATAAAGGGTTTATATTATTCATAGTTCTGAATTCAAACTCTTAAGGATTTGAAGAATTGACTCTTACTGGATCTCGGGTCAGGAATTATCGTTCGATGACCTTGAGTGAGTATCGATCGATAGTTTGATAGAAATATCGATAGATGACGTTATGCTATATCGGTCGACAAGACGGTTATCTCGTCGATCGATATTGCATCCAGCGAGTTCCAACAGTCGGTTTGAAAGGTTTTTAGTCTTCACTAAATAACTTAGACTCCAGATAATTGCCAAGTTCTCACTTATCCAAATTGATCCTAAAATCAGAGGTAAGGGTGATCAATCCTTAACACTTGTATTTATGATGACTAGATTTAGAACTATATTTTAAACACCTTAATAATGATTACTTCAATGCATTAGTCCACCCTAATGAGAAACCTAAATCTAACAAGAGAGACTACTCAAACATATTTATGAGAGACAAAATCATAATGGTTTGAATAATGCTTTAAAATAGTAATAGCAAGAGAAACAATAAGTAAAGCAAGGGAGTTCAAGATCTTCTCTGGATTTGTAGTTCAGATCTCTCTCTCTCTCTCAATTCCTAATCTCTTCTTCAAAGTATAGCTAGATGCTTCTCTTAAAATTAGGTCTAAAAAGTCTCTGGAGAAGTCTGCTTAAACTAGTACAAAACCCTATTAAATAAGCCTAACAGGCGGCCAGGGACTTAAGGTGTAATTTATTAAAAATCTTGTGAAGCAGTCAGGGCTTCTAATCTTCATTTAATCACTCGGATGGCTTTTGTATTGATCGATATAGAATGCTCTCTATCGATCGATGGTGATGATCTTTCATCGGTCGATTGCTCTTAATGCACATCAGTCGATATCTTCAACACGTTTTGCTCATAACTTCACAAAGTCTCCAGTTTAGCTCCATAGTAGCCATTTTACACTGGTGAGTACCTGAACCTGTAAAATCTCTAAAAAGACACTAAAAGTATCCTCTCTTTTTTTTCCCAAAAACATATATAAATCATGGTTAAAAACTGGGTAAATTCTCCATTTTGACATCAAGGAGATAATGAAAAAACCAACTGTGCAAGGGCAAGTCTTCTACTTTGAAGAGATGGACGCTCTTGCTTATGAGCTCCTTGAAGAGTTGTCACTAGAGTATCCTCTATAGTATGCCTTGACAGTAGAAATAGAGTTTGAAGTGATTGAGAATGAGGAGAGCATTGGCTATAGGATAATGCTGGATTCACACAAAGGATTTGCTAGTAAGGATCAGTATGAGGAGCTACCACAAGTGATTCATCAAGTAGCCTTAGTCACTCAACAAGAAAAAGCCCAGCAAAATGACTGGAGTGAGCTCAAAGCACCTACAGTGGAGCTTAAACCTGTTCCCCATGGTGTAAGGTATGCATTCCTTGGAACCAATGAGACATATCATGTCATTGCGAGTAGTGAGCTGAATGAAACTAAGCTATCTGAACTTTTAACATCACTTAAAAGATTTAGAAAAGCAATAGGTTACTCACTCGATGATATCAAACGGATATCACCCTCATTGTGCATGCATAGGATACATCTTGAGGATGAGTCAATGACTTCTATAGAGCATCAAAGAAGGTTAAATCCTAACCTGAAGGATGTTGTAAAGAAAGAGATTCTTAAACTTCTAGATGCTGGTATGACTTACCCTATTTCAGATTCTAAATGGGTATCTTCTATGCATGTGGTTCGAAACAAAGGTGGTATCACTGTAATTAAAAATGACAAGGATGAACTGATACCAACAAGAACTATCACATGGCATATAATATGTATTGATTACCGAAAATTGAACTTTGCATCTAGAAAGGATGATTTTCCATTACCATTTATTGATCAGATGCTTGAGAGACTTGCAAATCACCCTTTCTATTACTTTCTTGATGGATATTCAGGATTCTTCTAGATACCCATAGATCCCAATGATCAAGAGAAGACGAAATTCACATCCCTTATGGTACCTTTTCTTATCGAAGGATGCCATTTGGGCTGTGTAATGCTCCAGCCACCTTTCAAAGGTGCATGATGTCAATCTTCTCTGATCTAACTGAGGATGTCGTGGAGGTGTTCAAGGATTACTTTTCTGTCTATGGATCTTCGTTTTCTGCTTGTTCATCAAATTTTTGTGGGGTCCTACAGAGATGTGAAGATACCAACCTTGTGTTGAATTGGGAGAAGTGTCACTTCATTGTTAAAGAAAGGATTGTGCTGGGACACAAGATTTCAGAAAAGAGGATCGAGGTAGACAAGGCTAAGATAGATGTGATGGTGGGTTTGTCTCCTCCAAAGACGGTAAAACAGATCATGGGTTTCTTGGGGAATGCTGGTTTCTGTAGAAGGTCCATCAAAGACTTCTCTAAGATCGCTAGACCACTTACCAGATTGCTGTGCAAAGAAGAGATTTTTATCTTTGGTCGAGAGTGTCTAGAAGCTTTCAAGAATCTGAAAAGTGAACTTGTGAGTGCTCATATTGTCTAACCACCTTATTGGGTCTCCCCTTTGAGATCATGTGTGATGGTGCAGAAGAAGGATGGCAAATCTCATGTCATCTACTATGCAAGCCAAACTCTGAGTGATGCCCATATGAAGTATGCCACTACTGAGAAAGAAATTCTAGCCATTGTGTTTGCCTTTGAGAAGTTCAGAAGTTACTTCGTGGGATCTAAAATAATTGTCTACACAGATCATGCTGCTTTGAGACACCTTATGGCAAAGAAGAATGTAAAACCTAGACTCTTAAGATGGATCCTTTTGCTTCAAGAGTTCGATTTAGAGATCAGGACAAGCCAAGAGTTGAGAATGGTGTAGCTGATCACTTGTACAGGCTGAAAGTAGAGTGTGGCGCCACCATTGATGAAAGACTTCCAGAAGATCAGATCATGGCTATTGGAACAGTGATGGCAGTTTGTGAGACTCGTAGAAAGCTTAAAGAAGTCAAGGCAATAGAAGAGAAAGAACCTTGGTATGCTGATTTTGTGAACTACTTAGCCACATGAAAAGAACCTTTGAATCTTGTCGGCTATGCAAAGAAGAAGTTCTACAAGGATGTGAAGAGATACTAATGGGATGACCCTTACCTCTACATTCTCTTCAAGGATCAACTTTATAGGAGAGTGGTTGCTAATGAAGAAATTGATGAGATCCTTACACAATGTCATGGATCATCCTATGGAGGCCACTTTCCTACCTTCAAAACTGTTGCAATGGTGTTAGAAGCTGGATTTTGGTGGCCACATATGTTTACCCAAGACTTTGTTTCAAAGTGTGATTCATGCCAAAGAAGAGGAAACATCACCAAAAAGAATGAGATGCCTCAAAACCCAATCCTTGAAGTTGAAGTGTTTGATGTATGGGGTATTGACTTCATAGGGCCATTTCCAGCATATTTTAGCAACAAGTACATCCTTGTAGCTGTTGATTATGTTTCAAAATGGGTGGAAGCTATTGCAAGCACCACCAATGATGCTAGAGTGGTAATCAAGATGTTCAAGAGCATCATATTTCCAAGGAGTGGAGTTCGAAGAGTTGTGATCAGTGATGGAGGTTCTCCCTTAATCAACAAACTACTTGAGGAACTTCTCAAGAAGAACGGTGTGAAGCACAAGGTGGCTCTGGGAACCGAAATTTGCACTGTTGATTTTCCGTCAAATATGGAAACTTAGGGAAACTCTAATTCTCCCGAGGTTCTGGATTTCTGCGGACACCACTAAAACGAAAAAGATTAACAGAATATGGATGAACAGAAACAATGACGAACATAGTATAGATAAGGAATTTGTGTAAGAGCTTTTATTGATAAAGAGATTGATTGCTGTTACAAAGAGAATCGCGGAACTTAGACGTCAAAATCGGAAGAATCGTAGAGTTCCTGCGAGCGGTTTGAACTTGTTTGGCAAGTTTGGTAAAATTAGGTGGAACTTTAATGGCCAAAATTCCAAAAATGAATAGTAAAACTTTTTTTTTTAAGATTAGGGCTACGCCTTGTGAAGGCTGGCTAGATACCATATTGAAGGGATCAAGCCTTTCGTAGTTCGTCCTGGAGTTAAGGTTCGTATGACCTTTTTCCCAGTGAGACCTTTACAGTCTAGTTATTTGTATTGGACCTTTGTTGGTCTTGAGACTAGCTTAGTACGCTATTTGCTCTTGCCGAGTGTGGCCATTATAGTTTTCGGACTGGCTGTGTGCGGCTTTATTAATTGAATCAACGGAGTTTGCATTTTTTAGAGCGTGTTTTTATTCGTATGAATGTAGAGGGAAGAATACGAGTTGTTTTCTCATAGTCGAACTCTTTTTCTTGATCCCCTGTTTGTTTTTCCGTTCCAGAATTTTTCGAAATTCGGTGAGTGCTTAGATTTGAACGAAGAGACTTGCCTTTAAGATCTCAATTCATGCCTTGAGACGTTCGAGGCAAGTGTGCTGGGTTTAGGGCAAGACCTAGGTTTACTTTCGGATTAAGGCTATGCAATGACTAGTCGGCTTTCGTTTTGCCTGTTGAGATTTTAACCTGATTCTGTACCGATTTAAAGTCTGCGATAGGTTCTCGGCTTATACGACTTGTCTGGTCGAAATCGAGCATCTCACCGGAGACAATTTTTAAGTCGCCCAGAAGTTCTGACCAAAAGTTTGGATTTCTTTTATAGCGCTATTACCCTTGTGTCGGGTGTACGAGAGCTATCTCTGCGAGATAACTTAAGTTTAGAACTGTTGTGAGTTTGTTGTGATCAGCAACAAACTTTGGTGGTAGACGTTAACGTTTCTTGGACCTTCGCGAAGGATACATATCGTATGAAGTTTTGTATGTTTCATAGTCGCGGATGGACTGTTGGGTCTTCCAAGCAAATGATTTAATCGAGGAAGGTATTTTTTGTTGAAAAACTGTTCTTCAGGTGTCTGCGACGTCTCGCAATGCCACAGATTGGTTTTTATTTCATATTTCGCGTTTCGTGTTCAAAACGTTTGTAGACTCGAAGATGTTGCGCGGTGTTGCAAGGGTTTTGTCTTAACCCTGCTTTGCAGGAACACTTTGCTTTGTTTGCAGACATTTGCAGCCAAAACTTACGTTCCTACTTAGATGTTAAGTAGTCTGATTCGTACTAGAGCAATTAGGGGTTGCGTAAGTTTGCTTCTGAAACAAAGCGTCTTTAATTACAGTGCTTTGTGAAGTGTTGACCTTCCGAGATCTTTTTCATATATTTTAAGGATAACTCGTACGACTTCAGGAGCTCTGCTACGAGTGTTTTCTTACACGTCAGATTTTGTAGGCAATTTGCTTAGGAAATAGAGTGAATCGTGAGAAAACAGAACTTTATCGATTTTCGACAAGCTTGCATTATCCGTTGAATGTATTTTTTTGGCGTGAACGTTGTATTCTGCCGCATAGCCAAGGACGTAGTTGGTAAAGGATTTGACCATGACACCTTCGTGCTATCAATAAGGTCGAGTCAGTTTGGATCGCCCTTATTGGGGATGTTGTAACCTAACTCGGCGTCGAAGTGAAGCGTGATCGGACAAGGGCCAAGTAGCGTTTGTCGAAATTGATATGCCAAGTATATCCGTGGTCGTAGAAAATGTTTTCCCGTTTTAGGTTTGATTTATATGATGAAAGTTTTGTATAATCTTTCCTTTGTTTGTATGGTAGTTGTTTCTTTTTTACCCGAGGGAGACAGAGCCTGAGAAGCTCGATGCAAAGTTCGTGCGGAGTTGTTTGCGGGGTAGTTTCTCAGATGTAATCAAGAGGAATGAGAGCGGATACACGTGAACCGCAGAATGAGATCTTTCAGATCATGGTGCGAGGAAACAATGTTTAGATTGGTGTTCACTGTCGGATCGTATAGCTTTGTTTTCGCTATAAGGAAAGTAATTTTCGCAAAACCTGTTACGTTTTCTTTCGAAAATTACTTCGTTATGACATGATTGTGACTATACGAAGTGTGGGAACCGAAATTCACACTTGTCGATTTCCGTTAAATAAGGAAACTTAGGAAAACCCTAATTTTCCAGAGGAACCGGATCTCTGCGAAAGCCAACGACAAGTAACCAAATAAATGCGGAAAAATATGAAAAACATAGTAAAACGAATTTATAAAGAAAGTCGATCTTATTTCCGATTCGCGTAAGAGCGTTGCG
>CAKOAT010679598.1:5444-35965 GCA_932364175.1 Eruca vesicaria subsp. sativa | reverse complement strand
ACGAGTTACAAACATAAAACCCTAGATCTAGTCAAGTCGCAGCTCGATGACGAAAAACGGAAAAAGATAGGAAAAATGTTTGAATGATTTCGGACTGAACCTTATGAAAGGCTGCCTACGTATCCCTTTCGGGGATCAAGTCGAACGTAGTTCAGGTTGTAGAGCTGGACCAGAGATCAAACTGCCTGGGTGAGTTCATCTAGTAATTGAGCGCCAGTCATAGAAACCGAACTTGTCGAGAAAAAGCCTAAGTTTCTAAGTGCGGAAAATTCTAAGTCTAGAAAAGTTGTGAAAGTCTCAGATGAGAGCTCTGGATTTCCGTCCCCCTCTTCTGCCCTACGCCTCTGGTTTATATACTCCTTGCCTTGACGGTTCGATCTTTCCATTTTGCCGGATTTGAGTATTTCGGGAATCTTCCATTTTTCCCGATCCTTCCTTTTCTTCCGCGGAAATCTTCTATTTATCTTCAAACTTGCCTTTATTTTCCTTCTGCATGTAAACCGTCAAAACGTTATCAAATCTGCGGGTTAGATTCCGTTGAAATCGCGAGATGGGTTTTTATTGCGTTTTAGGTCCTTCTGGGCCGTTTTGCAATAAATCAATTTTCCGACTTTTACGGGATCGTTTCCTGATCTGATGTCGTTTTTAATAAATTACTCGAGTTAATCGCAAGGTTTTACGATTTACTCGACTTTTTATTAAAAACACGTTTTTTACGACTTACTCGGCGTTTTTTATTAAAAGCGCGTTTTTATGATTTCAACGAGAAATCTCGAATAAATCGTATAGTTTAGGCAATGTTCGGTGTTTCGTTTAACCGTTGCCGTTTTATACGATTTTCCTCGAGTTCTTTTCGAGAAAGCGAAGTTTTACGGTTTTTACCGTAAAACTCGAACGGTAAGTCGGATCGAGATGGAACGGGAGATGTTTTGGCCGTAGTTTAGAACGTGACCTTGTCGAAAGACGTAAGTTTCAAATCGGGAATGCGGGATATCGAGGCGCGGGATATCGAGGCGCGGGATATCCGAGAAGTTTTTAGTTCGCCCATCGGCGAACTAGTCGTGACTAGTTCGCGTTTTACGGCTGTTTCGGTTTTTTGCGGGAGTTTTACGAAACGTTTCTTTGAGTTTTATAAAACGATTCTTCGAGTTTTATAAAACGATTCTCGAGTTTTATAAAACGATTCTTCGAGTTTTATAAAATGATTCTCAAGTTTTATAAAACGATTCTTCAAGTTTTATAAAACGATTCTCGAGTTTTATAAAACGATTTCTCGAGTTTTATAAAATGATCCTCGAGTTTTATAAAACGATTCTCGAGTTTTATAAAACGATTCTCGAGTTTTATAAAACGATTCTTCGAGTTTTATAAAACTTTTCTTCGAGTTTTATAAAACGATTCTTGAGTTTTATAAAACGTTTTCTCGAGTTTTATAAAACGATTCTCGAGTTTTATAAAACGATTCTTCGAGATTTATAAAATGATTCTCGAGTTTTATAAAACGATTCTCGAGTTTTATAAAATGATTTCTCGAGTTTTATAAAATGATTCTCGAGTTTTATAAAACGATTCTCGAGTTTTATAAAACGAATCTTCGAGTTTTATAAAACATTTCTTCGAGTTTTATAAAACGATTCTTGAGTTTTATAAAACGATTTCTCGAGTTTTATAAAACGATTCTTCGAGTTTTATAAAATTACTTTTGCGGAAAGTAATGATCCCAGAAGTTATCGTAGACGTTGATTTCGAGATTACGTTTTTGAGTTTTATAAAACGATTCTCGAGTTTTATAAAACGATCTTTCGATTTTTATAAAACGTATTTTTATTTTTACTTTTGCGGATACTTTTAGCCATTGATTCCGTCGTGACCGATTTTGACACCAACACGAAGGATTTTTTTGCATAAGTAACGGGCGGTGAATTTAGTAAATCGACACGACGCATTGGGATAACAAAGTTTCCGCAGATTTTTTAGAAACCTTTTCACTTAGTTTTTGATTCTTTGGTGATAGTTTCTTGGAGTCACTCACGGAGTTTTACCAAAGGTTGTTTCTTCGAGAGCAAGTCGCAAAACATTTTAGCAGGTTTCTTGAGCAGGACTAATCACTTGACCAGCTATAGGATCAGTCGGCGAGCAGGGAGGACGTGTTCTCTATTGCTGCTTTGTGTTCTCGATTTTTCTTTTTCTGCAAATGTCCTTGACATTATTCCGTGACTCACTTTGTTCGACGAAAAATGAGAGCAATGCTTTGATGCCTAAATATTTCTCGTATAATTTTCCGATTCTTATACGAAACTTGTTTTATCAAGTTGGAAAAGATATTTACGACTTTGGCAAATCATCGAGTTCACTCTGAGATTTGGCAGAGGTTATCTAAACGCGTGACTGCGATGAGAGATGCTGTATTGTTCTCGATTTTATTTCCCATAAGGTTTGGATCCGTTCTTAGTGTTTAGACGAATCTTAGATTGTCGTTTGCTTTTGGGATGATTTTGACGAGGTATTGCATTGTTCAAATATTTTTGCGCCTTGTTTATGCGAGAGTTTGCTTTATAGAAAGTGTTTTCTTGATTCGGGGAAAATTGTTTTTTGATTAAAGAGAGAATTTATACTATTTTAACTTTGTCTTTATTAAAAGTTTCAAAAAATTCAAATTCAAAGCGTTTATTAAAAAATATGGGAGTATACGAATACTCGTATACGCACCCACTCCCCCCCCCCTTGTTTCGGAAAGGGGGATAGCCTACGTATTCCTTTCAGAAATCAAGCCATCTCGTAGTTCTCATTTTTGTGCCAGTGTGTTTACTCGGCTGTCGTAGATTCGTCGATTGCTTTAGTCGCTTGATCGATGTCTTTTTCTGGGTTTTTCTCCTCCGGTTGGGTAGTGGCGATGAGTTTGGAAGCTTGCTGCTTCTCGACCGTTGCTGATTTGGGGTTGTTTTCCGCAGCCGGTGGAGTGAACTTTGCTCGTTTCGGTTGCACGATAGCGACGGCTAGTTGCCGTAGCTTATGCTCTTCTAGGAAATAGGATCACGACTGTCGTTGGCATCCCCAAATTGACGCGACTCCGCAAGGAGTCGGAAACTTGATGCCTAAGTGGTACGTCGACGGAACTTCCTTCATGGCATTTATCCAGGGCGTGCCCATGATCACGTTGTAGATGGCTGGGCAATCGACAACTGCGAAGTTAATGATTTTCATCACTTCTTTTGCGGCGACCGGAAGCAGGATCGATCCTAGAGTCATAGCCGTTTCGTCAGAAAAACTGGTCAACGGCTTTGGTATTGGCTCGTCCCCCCATAAATTTATTCCCATGCGCACCAACGTGTTGCGGAAGATTACGTTGATGGTGCTTCCGGTATCGACCAGGATTTAGGCGACTTCTAAGTCGCTTATGACTATGTCGACGACGAGAGGATCGGTGTGTGGTTGATCGATGCTGCTGGTTTCCATGTTATCGAATGAGATCACTCCCTTTGGAGTGTCATCTAACGGTATGTTCCAACTCGAACCGGTTTCGTCTTTTCGTTAGTAGGACTTGATCGACGACATGGTATCGCTGTAGTATTGTGATTCGCCGATGATCATCGGAGTTTGCGTTTTTAAGAGCTTGTTTTTATTCGTATGAATGTAGAGGGAAGAATACGAGTTGTCGTCTCATAGTCTAACTCTTTTTGTAGATCACCCTGTTTGTTTGCCCGTTCCGGAATTTTTCGAAATTCGGTGAGCGTTTAGAATTGAATGAAGAGACATGCCTTTAAGATCTCAATTCATGCCTTGAGACGTTCGAGGCAAGTGTGCTGGGTTTAGGGCAAGACCTAGGTTTACTTTCGAATTAAGGCTATGCGATGACTAGTCGGCTTTCGTTTTGCCTGTTGCGATTTTAACCTGATTCTGTACCGTTTTAAAGTCCGCGATAGGTTCTCGGCTTATACGACTTATCTGGTCGGAATCGAGCATCTCACCGGAGACAACTTTTAAATCACCCAGAAGTGCTGACCAAAAGTTTGGATTCTTTTATAGCGCTATTACCCTTGTGTCGGGTGTACGAGATCTATCTCTGCGAGATAACTTAAGTTTGTTTAGAACTGTTGTGAGTATGTTGTGATCAGCAACAAACTTTGGTGGTAGACGTTACCGTTTCTTGGACCTTCACAAAGGATACATATCTTATGAAGTTTTGTATGTTTCATAGTCGCGGATGGACTGTTGGGTCTTCCAAGAAAATCATTTAATCGAGGAAGGTATTTTTTGTCGAAAAACTGTTCTTCAGGCGTCTTCGACGTCTCGCAATGCCGGAGATTGGTTTTTATTTCATATGTCGCATTTCGTGTTCGAAACGTTTGTGGGCTCGACGATGTTGCGCGGTGTTGCAAGGGTTTTGTCTTAACCCTGCTTTGCAGGAACAATTTGGTTTGTTTCCGGACATTCGCAGCCAAAACTTACATTCCTACTTGGATGTGAAGTAGTCTGATTCGTGCTAGAGCAAAGAGGGGTTGCGTAAGTTTGCTTCTGAAATGGAGCGTCTTTAATTACAGTGCTTTGTGAAGTGTTGACCTTCCGAGATCTTTTTCATATATTTTAAGGATAACTCGTACGACTTCAAGAGCTCTGTTACGAGTGTTTTCTTACACATCGGATTTTGTAGGCAATTTGCTTCGGAAATAGAGTGAATAGTGAGAAAACAGAACTTAGTCAATTTTCGACAAGTTTGCATTATCCGTTGAATGTATTTGCTTGGCGTGAAGGTTAAATTCTGCCGCATAGCCAAGGACGTAGTTGGTAAAGGATTAGACCATGACACCTTCGTCCTATCAATAAGGTCGAGTCAGTTTGGATCGCCCTTATTGGGGATGTTGTAACCTAACTCGGGGTCGAAGTGAAGCGTGATCGGACAAGGGCCAAGTAGCGTTTGTCGAAATTGATATGCCAAGTATATCCGTGGTCGTAGAAAACATTTTCCCGTTTTAGGTTTGATTTATATGATGAAGGTTTTGTATAATCTTTCCTTTGTTTGTATGGTAGTTGTTTATTTTTTACCCGAGGGAGACATGGCCTGAGAAGCTCGATGCAGAGTCCGTGCGGAGTTGTTTGCGGGGTAGTTTCTCAGATGTAATCGAGAGGAATGAGAGCGGATGCTCGTGAACCGCAGAATGAGATCTTTCAGATCATGGTGTGAGGAAATAAAGTTTAGATTGGTCGTTCAGTGCCGGTTCATATAGCTTTGTTTTCGCTATAAGGAAAGTACTTTTCGAAAAACCTGTTACGTTTTCTTTCGAAAATTACTTCGTTATGACATGATCTTGACTATACAAAGGATTTTTTGCATAAGTAACGGGCGGTGAATTTATTAAATCGACACGACGCATTGGGATAACAAGGTTTCCACAGATTTTTGAGAAACCTTTTCACTTAGTTTTTGATTCTTCGGTGATAGTTTCTTGGAGTCACTCACGGAGTTTTACCAAAGGTTGTTTCACCGAAAGCAAGTCGCAAAACATTTTAGCAGGTTTCTTGAGCAGGACTAATCACTTGACCAGCTATAGGATAAGTCGGCGAGCAGGGAGGATGTGTTCTCTACTGCTGCTTTGTGTTCTCGATCTTTCTTTTTCTGCAAATGTCCTTGACATTATTCCGTGACTCACTTGGTTCGACGAAAAATGAGAGCAATGCTTTGATGCCTAAATATTTCTCTTATAATTTTCTGATTCTTATACGAAACTTGTTTTATCAAGTTGGAAAAGATCTTTACGACTTTGGCAAATCATCGAGTTCACTCTGAGATTTGGCAGAGGTTTTCTAAACGCGTGACTGCGATGAGAGATGTTGTATTGTTCTCGATTTTATTTCTCATAAGGTTTGGATCAGTTCTTAGTGTTTAGACGAATCTTAGATTGTCGTTTGCTTTTGGGATGATTTTGACGAGGTATAACATTGTTCAAATATTTTTCCACCTTGTTTTTGCGAGTTTGCTTTATAGAAATTGTTTTCTTGATGCGGGGAAATTGTTTTTCGATTAAAGAGAGATTTTATAATATTCTAACTTTGTCTTTATTAAAAGTTTCAAAAATTTCAAATTCAAAGCGTATATTAAAAAACATGGGAGTATACGAATACTCGAATACGCACTTACTCCCCCCCCCCTTGTTTCGGAAAGGGGGATAGCCTACGTATTCCTTTCAGAAATCAAGCCATCTCGTAGTTCTCATTTTTGTGCCAGTGTGTTTACTCGGCTGTCGTAGATTCGTCGATTGCTTTAGTCGCTGGATCGATGTCTTTTCCGGGTTTTTCTGCTCCGGTTGGGTAGTGGCTATGAGTTTGGAAGCTTGCTGCTTCTCGTCCGTTTCTGATTTGGGGTTGTTTTCCGCAGCCGATGGAGTGAACTTTCCTCATTTCGGTTGCACGATAGCAACGGCTAGTTGCCTTAGCTTATGCTCTCCTAGGAAACAGGATCATGACTGTCGCTGGCATCCCCCAATTGACGCGACTCCGCAAGGAGTCGGAAACTTGATGCCTAAGTGGTACGTCGACGGAACTGCCTTCATGGCATTTATCTAGGGCGTGCCCATGATCACGTTGTAGATGGCTGGGCAATCGATAACTGCGAAGTTAACGATTTTCGTCACTTCTTTTGGGGCGACCGGAAGGCGGATCGATCCTAGACTCATAGCCGTTTCGTCAGAAAAACTGGTCAACGGCTTTGGTATTGGCTCGTCCCCCCATAAATTGATTCCCATGTGCAACAACGTGTTGCGGAAGATTACGTTGATGGTGCTTTCGGTATCGACCAGGATTTAGGCGACTTCTGAGTCGCTTATGACTATGTCGACGACGAGAGGATCGGCGTGTGGTTGATCGATGCTGCCGGTTTCCATGTCATCGAATGAGATCACTCCCTTTGGAGTGTCATCTAATGGTATGTTCCAACTCGAACCGGTTTCGTCTTTCGTTAGTAGGACTTGATGGACAAGACGGTATCGCTGTAGTATTGCGATTCGCCGATGATCATCGGAGTTTGCGTTTTTAAGAGCTTTTTTTATTCGTATGAATGTTGAGGGAAGAATACGAGTAGTCAACTCATAGACTAACTCTTTTTGTAGATCGCCCTGTTTGTTTGCCCGTTCTGGAATTTTTCCAAACTCGGTGAGCGTTTAGATTTGAACGAAGAGACATGCCTTTAAGATCTCAATTCATGCCTTGAGACGTTCGAGGCAAGTGTGCTGGGTTTAGGGCAAGACCTAGGTTTACTTTCGGATTAAGGCTATGCGATGACTAGTCGGCTTTCGTTTTGCCTGTTGCGATTTTAACCTTATTTTGTACCGATTTAAAGTCCGCGATAGGTTCTCGGCTTATACGACTTGTCTGGTCGGAATCGAGCATCTCACCGGAGACAATTGTTAAGTCGCCCAGAAGTGCTGACCAAAATTTTTGATTTCTTTTAAAGCGCTATTACCCGTGTGTCGGGTGTACGAGAGTGATATCACTCAAATTACCCTAAGGAGTGAATTACTCTCATCAAAAGAGGTTCAGTCGTAGTACTTAGGGATCGAATCCACAAGGAACTAGAGACACAAAAGATATAATCCTAAGTGATTAAGCTAGGTAGAAAAAGGTTTAAAAGAGTAAATAAAATAAGTAGCAATGGTAAGTTGCTAAAGAGAATAGGTTTTGGATTAAGAACGATGAAGGAAAATAGTTAGATTCAAGGTTACTATTCAGAAAATCAGGATTATAGATATATGGATGCCTTAATGAATTGCTTGCAAATATATGAGAACTTCAATCCTTAGACAAATCTATAGTTGTCGCTAGTTAGACTCGTCCATTGATCTGATTGCCGACTGCATCGATCGATGTTGCTATCGCAGTGTAGATCGATATAAGCTGTCGTCGATCGATAACCCTAGAAGAGCATCGATCGATATTAAGTATCAGATCAGATCGAACTATTGTTCACCCGAGAATTTCTATAAGACCGGCTATCGCATCGTGCCTTAATAGAATCTGGGTTTAGCCAATGATTTCAGGAAGATGACTATTAGATTAGTCACTCCATAATAAATACTCTAGGTAGCAAGTCTAGAGTAAGCATTAGGGTTCATTTGGATAATGAATATAACAACTCAACAATCCATAGTTGGGGCTAATCCCTCATAACTATTTGAACCCCAAATCTAACATATGAATCTACTCAGACATAGCTAAGAGATTCATAGCAAAAGAATAAGAAAAGAAAATGCTTTTATTGCTAAATAGAATAGAATACAAAACTTTGTTCAAAACTTCATATCTCTTAAGGCTCATAGGCATAGGTATAAATATGGAGTACAATTAGGTTAAAAACTCGTCAGGGGCAGTCTTGTAATTTGGTGAGAACTTGGGCTTCACGTTGGCCAAATAAATCTTGCTCATCACGCTCTGTATCGATCGAAGGAGGATCTCGACTTCAACTTCTACGGAAGCGTCATCGATCGATTACACAGGGTGTGTATCGATCGATATGTATCTCTTATATCTGATCCTCATAGTCATCTTGGAAAACTCTTCTTTAAACACCAAAAGGCACCTATATCATCACTTTACCACAAAATGCTCCTGAACCTGAAAACATACCTAATAGACTCCAAAACATAGATAATTATAATAAAAACATATAGAAAATATGACCAAAAGCGGGTCAAAATCATGGTCTATCAACTCCCCCAGACTTAACCTTTTGCTTGTCCTCAAGCAAACATCAAGTTAGTCTTGAAAAGAAGTTTAAAAACANACAGAAGTACATTATACCATATCCTAGCTTAGCAACCTAATCATCTAGCCAATCAACTTAAACATTCCTTGTCTGTCTATCCCCTCTACTGATTTCATTTATGCATAAAAATAAAGGTGTAGGCTTTACCTTGGGAGTATCGATCAAGGAACACTTGGATTCAACTCAAACAAGTTTTCAGGCATTCTCATCCTGGTTCTCTTTCTTTCTTTATCCCCCTTCTTTGAATCCCAACTCTTATTTCTTTTATATCAATCCCAATGAACAATTGATGTTCATCTTATTGATCTTTCTCAGTTTGTAAGCGAATAGTGGGGTCATAGGTAATGTACATCTCCCTTGCTGTGATCATTCCTTTGATTTAGAATGGTGGGGTCATAGGTAATGTACCTCTCCCTCTGCGTCTCAGGTAATCATCTCAATCTTTTATTTTCTGGGGATGCCGAAGGAAGGAAAGAAGGAAACCAAAATTTTTGAGATTTTTACTTTCAAGACTTGCAAGAGGATTCTGATCCCTTGTATACCAAGCCCCAAGACAAGCAATAGATGTCAGGTTAGGTTGGAAATCAGCTTTGGTTCTTCCAGACAATCATGAAAGTGTGACATAGGTGATCGGTGATCCACTTTAGCATCTGTAGTACTTTCTGCAATCAATAAATCTAAGAATGGTGCTAAAGAGTGGTAAGATAAATAGTAAGACTTTGAAAAGTTTTCAATTTCTTGACTCAATAAAACCAATTTTTGAAAACTTTATCAAAAAGATCAAAAAGAGGTAAAGTAGCATCAGTAATCAACTCCCCCAGACTTAAACCATACACTGTCCTCAGTGTATAATATGTCGGAGTTAGAGCATAAGAAAAATTAAATATGTGTAACTGATATCGAAAATTGAAAACGATATACCTGACCGATATGGGTATCGATCGATGGTGAGTCGCCATCGTCGATCAATGCGTGTTGGTCTGTGTCGAGCGATATCGACTGGTTCGTATCGGTCGATAGGTATGGATCGTGTGTCTATCTTCCTAAAAACAAATAAAAACGAAACTAGTAAGTAAAAATAAGATAAAATAAGTTAGTAAAATACCTAACAGTGGGTTGCCTCCCACTCAGCGCTTGTTTAAAGTCAGTTTAGATTGACTATGGAAGTATGGTTGCTAGTGAGGTGGGTTGCAGTGACTTGTTAGTAAACAAGTGTCCTCCTGTTCTTGTGTTTCATCAAACCAAGATATTAGAAAGCTTCGTGTGGCCTTCTCACTTCTGGTTATGCTAGTCTTCAAACCATAAACTTCTGCATGGATCTTTTCGAACCACCTTTCTAAGTTGGCAAGGCTGTACTGATGGTTGCCAATCATGCTGTAGATATGTTCTGTTGTGCGCTGCATGGTGTCGTGGTGGGTTGGATCGTCGGTTGAGGCCAGAGGTTGCATATCGATCGTTGCGTTGGGTGTTTCATCGATCGATGGCGATGGGTCAGGTTTGCTGGCCAGCTGTCTCTCGATATCTTTTACCTGCCATCTGGAACTCCTTTAGCAAACTGATCAGCATATCCTGGTAGGCAGAAACAAGAGCGACCAAATAGTGAGGCTCTCTTCAGCAAGTTTTCCATATCTTCTTTGGTGACAGGGATGATGTCTCCGTTTACTGCTCTTGCATGGCCAGATCGTTTTCCCAATCTTCTACGTTGAAATCGGCTTCTGGGGACTCGGCTTTGGTTCGTCGGGATGCTCCATCGAGTGATGGCCGGGTAGGACTGTCGGTCGATGGTGCTGCAAGGATATCGATCGATGGGGGTAGTGGTGTCATCGGTCGATACTGCTTCTTCGGTGTCATACTCTTCCATAGAATCAAATTCGTGGGCACAGAAACATGTGGCTACGAGTGTTGAGCTAGCTGGCCCTGGGAACTTGATTACTGGTACAGGATCGTAGTGAATGGAAGGGTTGATTAGGGTTAGGCTGAGCTTGTTTGTTTGGAGGTCACAAACAGCTCCAACTGTGGCTAAGAAGGCTCTTCCAAGTAGTAGAGAAGTCTTGAAGTTCAGCTTGTTGGAGAGGATATGGAAGTCTGTAGGAATTAGGGTTTCTCCAATCTGTTCCTCAAGGTTGCGAACGATGCCTCGAGAGCTCTGCTGAGAACAATCTACAAAGATGAAAGTTTCTTCAGAAGGCTCTATCTTCAGACCTAGATGATCTGCCATGAGCTTGGGTAAGATGCTAACTCCAGATCCTGTGTCACAAAGGGCACGTGGGAATTCAACACCTCTATGGAGCAAGGTATTGTGAACTTCCCTGGATCATTCTTCTTCTTCAGTGTGATCTTCTGTTTGAGGCTATCTCTGACTTGGTTAAACATCCTCCTGATGTCTTCTTCTGTCTCCTTTGATTCTCTGAAGAACATCCACAATCTGTGTGAAAAGTAGGCTTCTTCAAAAGGTTTTTCTTTAGGTATTCTGAGGACTCTTTTTTCTGAAGCTTGACAACTCCTTCTCATTAGCTTGTCTTTTATAAGGTTTAGGTATCTTCTCTTTCCTTTTTCGGAGCACTCTCCCCATAATTTCGTTTTTTATCTCCATGGACTCAAAAATATCCGTGGGTCTCTTTTTTAGGGTTGTTGTAGGGTTTCTGGTGGTGTAATATCGCTCCCGGAAAGCGTCAAGACCTGTACTGTCGATTTTAGGAAATGGCACTCGGCGTTGGGGTACTTCATATCGATCGACACTGGTAGGTGTTTGTCGAGCGATGCTAGGGTCTGGATGTCGATCGATGATGGGGGAATCATGTCGATCGATGACAGGGCTGGGCGGATGTGGGTGAAGTGCGGCGAATTCGGCGTGAGACATAATCTTGACGGAATTGCACTCGTGAGGGTTTTCGTCGGAGTTCATCGATTGACACTAGTCGAAGTCAATCGATCGACGAACTAAAGGTGATATCGATCGATGTCGAGCTGGTGATATCGATCGATAGTAGTCGTAGGCGAATTCTCTTTCACTCTCATCATCAGATCTCTAAATCTCTTCTACTACCTCTTTCCAAAAGTCATCATCTAAGAGGGCATTGATGTTCCGGGTGAGGGCAAACTCCTGCTTCTTAACTGCTTCTCTTGTCTGGAACACCTGGGTCTCTAGCTTCTTCACATGGGTGCTGAGTGCATCTATCTTCGTCATGAAGGTGGTGTACACAGAATCTATCTTTCCATTGAAGTTTACCTCGAGCTTCTGCTGACTCTCAAGTATCTTGCCCATCAATTCCTCCAGTTTAGTATCTTGGGTGGGTGTGGATTTGAGTAGAAGGCACTTCCATAACTTCCGTTGTTGTTAGGATTGCTGCTGCTGAAAGTATTTGGTTTCTGGGGATTCTGGTTATAGTTGCTTCTCTGGCTTGTGAAGTTTCTGAGTCCTCCTTGGTTACCAGATCTCTGAAAACCGGCTCCACTAATCCAGTTGACGTCTTCTTCAACCATTTCTGAATCTTCCACTGCACAGATCTGCTTGTTTAGGAGCTTCTGAATGTTGTCTAGCTGTGCTTGAACTTCATTGACGTACTCCTTTCCAGGGGATGATGTAGTCTTCATATAGTATCTTGTGCTGTTGCTGGAAGCTAAGTTGTCAGTTATCTTGATAGCATTCTGAGGATTCCTGGTGGTGAAGTTTCCATCGCTAGCTGTATCAAGGGCTCTCTTGAAATCGGGGCTGATGCCTCTATAGAAGGTGCAGAGCAGTTGTACTTGGTTGAATCCGTGGTGTGGGCAGTCTCGCTGGTAGGACTTGAATCTGTTCCAAGTATCCTTGAATGACACTTCAGGGGCTTGGGTGAATGTAGCAATCTTCTTCCTCCAGTCTTCAGCGCGTGAATCATCAAAGAAATTACGCAGGAAGGCGTGCTTGATATCATTCCAGGTGGTAAGGGAACCTGGTGGTAGTTGTCTTAGCCACTGCAAAGCTTCTCCAGATAGAGAGTACTTGAAAAGCTTGCAGAAAAGATAGTCTTGAGGGACNTATCATTCCAGGTGGTAAGGGAACCTGGTGGTAGTTGTCTTAGCCACTGCAAAGCTTCTCCAGATAGAGAGTACTTGAAAAGCTTGCAGAAAAGATAGTCTTGAGGGACTCCTTTTGCTTTGACTAGGGTGACAAGATCCTCGAACCTCTCCAAATGGTCCATAGGATGCTCATGGGGAAAACCACAAAAAGGGATTTGACCCACAAGTGTGTAGTACTGCGGCTTGAGCTCAAAATCTCCTCTCTTGATGGCAAGAGGTAGGATGGCTGATCGGTTTGAATAGAATTGATCGGGGCGGTTGCAGTCAGCCAAAGTTCTGGTCTCCTCTACAGGTTGGATGATGCCTGTAGGTGCAGTCTCTTCTTCAATAATGATCTCCTTCTGATTATTCAGCTTCTGACCTGCTGCATTTCTCTGGTGACCATCTTGACCACGCAGGTCTCCATTCTCATCGGGTATGAGAATCATAGGCGGTACCATGTCTCGCCGGTTAGTATCGATCGATGTCAGGTGTGGTGTATCGATCGATGTCAATTGAGGGGTATCGGTCGACGAACGGTTGTTGATGTCGATCGATGAGGTGGTGAAGGTGTCGGTTGCCGAACTGTTGTGGATCGTTGGTGGAAAGGGCGTATCGGTCGATACGATGGTATTGGTATCGATCGATGCAGAGCGTATGTCTTTACGGATGCTACGCTCTAGGTTGTTGGGATCTTCTGAGTACAAAAGCTGCTTGTTCTTGTTGTTTCTAGTACTGCTGGGCATGTACCTGAAAGAGACAAAAAGAAAAAGAAAAAGATTTTGTGTCAAAAGATAGAAAAATGAAATAACAAATAACCTAGACTGAATCATATTAAATCTAATAGTCATCTTAGTTCCCCGGCAACGGCGCCAAATTTGATATCACTCAAATTACCCTAAGGAGTGAATTACTCTCATCAAAAGAAGTTCAATCGTAGTACTTAGGGATCGAATCCACAAGGAACTAGAGACACAAAAGATATAACCCTAAGTGATTAAGCTAGGTAGAAAAAGGTTTAAAACAGTAAATAAAATAAGTAGAAATGGTAAGTTGCTAAAGAGAACAGGTTTTGGGTTAAAAACGATGAAGGAAAATAGTTAGATTCAAGGTTACTATTCAAAAAATCAGGATTATAGATCTATGAATGTCTTAACGAATTGCTTGCAAATATATGAGAACTTCAATCCTTAGACAAATCTATAGCTGTCGCTCGTTAGACTCGTCCATTGATCTGATCGCCGACTGCATCGATAGATGTTGCTATCGCAGTGTCGATCGATATAAGCTGTCGTCGATCGATAACCCTAGAAGAGCATCGATCGATATTAAGCATCAGATCGGATCGAACTATTGTTCACCCGAGAATTTCTATAAACCGGCTATCGCATCGTGCCTTAATAGAGTCTAAGTTTAGCCAAATGATTTCAGCAAGATGACTATTAGATTAGTCACTCCATAATCAATACTCTAGGTAGCAAGTCTACAGTAAGAATTAGGGTTCATTTGGATAATGAAAATAACAACTCAACAATCCATAGTTGGGGCTAATCCCTCATAACTATTTGAACCCCAAATCTAACATATGAATCTACTCACACATAGCCAAGAGATTCATAGCAAAAGAATAAGAAAAGAAAATGCTTTTATTGCTAAATCGAATAGAATACAAAACTTGGTTCAAAACTTCATATCTCTTGAGGCTCATAGGCATAGGTATAAATAGGGAGTACAATTAGGTTAAAATCTCATCAGGGGCAGTCTTGTAATTTGGTGAGAACTTGGGCTTCAAGTTGGCCAGATAAATCTTGCTCATCACGGTCTGTATCGATCGATGGTACATTGCGTACATCGATCGATGGAGGATCTCGACTTCAACTTCTACAGAAGCGTCATCGATCGATTACACAGGGTGTGTATCGATCGATATGTATCTCTTATATCGGATCTTCATAGTCATCTTGGAAAACTCTTCTTTAAACACCAAAAGGCACCTAAATCATCACATTACCACAAAATGCTCCTCAACCTGAAAACTTACCTAATAGACTCCAAAACATAGATAATAATAATAAAAACATATAGAAAATATGACCAAAAGGGGTCAAAATCATGGTCTATCAACTCCCCCAGACTTAACCTTTTGCTTGTCCTCAAGCAAACATCAAGTTAGTCTTGAAAAGAAGTTTAAAAAACAGCAGGGACTAAATCAAAATCTTAACTTAAAAATCATAACCTCTTACTTTGTTTCAAACCACATCTTATTCCTATCAACTACAGAAGTACATTATACCATATCCTAGCTTAGCAACCTAATCATCTAGCCAATCAACTTAAACATTCCTTGTTTGTCTATCCCCTCTACTGATTTCATTTGTGCATAAAAATAAAGGTGTAGGCTTTACCTTGGGAGTATCGATCAAGGAACACTTGGGTTCAACTCAAACAAGTTTTCAGGCATTCTCATCCTGGTTCTCTTTCTTTCTTTATCCCCCTTCTCTGAATCCCAACTCTTCTTTCTTTTATATCAATCCCAATGAACAGTTGATGTTCATCTTATTGATATTTCTCAGTTTGTAAGCGAATAGTGGGGTCATAGGTAATGTACCTCTCCCTCGCTGTGATCATTCCATTGATTTAGATTAGTGGGGTCATAGGTAATGTACTTCTCCCTCTGCCTCTTAGGAAATCATCTCAATCTTTTATTTTCTGGGGATGCCGAAGGAAGGAAAGAAGGAAACCAAATTTTTTGAGATTTTTACCTTCCAGACTTGCAAGAGGATTCCGAGCCCTTGTATACCAAGCCCCAAGACAAGCAACAGGTGTCAGGTTAGGTTGGAAATCAACTTTGGTTCTTCCAAACAATCACGAAAGTGTTGACATAGGTGATCGGTGATCCACTTTAGCATCTGTAGTACTTTCTGCAATCAATAAATCTAAGAATGGTGCTAAAGAGTGGTGAGCCGCCATCGTCGATCGATGCGTGTTGGTCTGTGTCGAGCGATATCGACTGGTTCGTATCGGTCGATAGGTATGGATCGTGTGTCTATCTTCCTAAAAACAAATAAAAACGAAACTAGTAAGTAAAAATAAAATAAAATAAGTTAGTAAAATACCTAACAGTGGGTTGCCTCCCACTCAGCTCTTGTTTAAAGTCAGTTTAGCTTGACTATGGAAGTATGGTTGCTAGTGAGGTGGGTTGCAGGTACTTGTTAGTAAACAAGTGTCCTCCTATTCTTGTGTTTCATCAAACCAAGAGGTTAGAAAGCTTCGTGTGGCCTTCTAACTTCTGGTCATGCTAGTCTTCACACCATAAACTTCTGCATGGATCTTTTCGAACCACCTTTCTAAGTTGGCAAGGCTGTACTGATGGTTGCCAATCATGCTGTAGATATGTTCTGTTGTGCGCTGCATGGTGTCGTGGTGGGTTGGATCTTCGGTTGAGGCCGGAGGTTGCATATCGATCGATGCGTTGGGTGCTTCATCGATCGATGGCGATGGGTCAGGTCGGCTGGCCAGCTGTCTCTGGATATCTTTTACCTCTTTCTTAATATTTGCCGTTCTCAGTTCCAAACTGTTAACATCATTCTACACTGGGAGCCAATACTTGTCCAGTAGATAGTAATCTTCGTTTTCACAAGCTTCAATGGATTTGTAGATCTCGGCTGTGGTTTCTTCAAATTCTTCCCACGTACAGAATTCTTGAGCACGGGTGTCAATCGATGGACTGGGTTTGTCATCGATCGATAGCTTCTGGAAGTGGTCTTCGATTGGGTTAGGTACGGGTGTATCGATCGATGCAGGGGGATCTGTATCAGTCGATGGCTGTGACTGAGACTTCAGTTGTGCGCGCAGATTGTTGACTTCTTCTTGTAGGGCGTCTCGTTTCCTTCGTACTTGGTCATTGTGGCTGGTCTGCCATAGCATTTCACTTCGAAGTCTTGATAGTTTTTCCTTAAGGTCAACTTTCGCGCCTGCTATCTTCCAGTTGTGATCGCTGGTGAGGCCATCTAGCATGTAGGTGACTTCGTTCTGTGTGTAGAGCTTGCCATCTGGAACTCCTTTAGCAAACTGATCAGCATATCCTGGTAGGCAGAAACAAGAGCGACCAAATAGTGAGGCTCTCTTCAGCAAGTTTTCCATATCTTCTTTGGTGACAGGGATGATGTCTCCGTTTACTGCTCTTGCATGGCCAGATTCATCTCTGTAGACTCCATATTCATCTTTCTTTTCCCAAAAGAAACGACGTTCTCCGTTTCGGAAAGCTCTCTACCTGTACTCTCGGTGGGTATCGATCGATGCTAGTCTCCATGCATCGGTCGACGGGCGTGTTGTCTGGTTCAAATCATTTTCGATGATAGGTCCATTGGCCATCTGGAGTAAGTCTGCAACATCTTCTGTGGAGATAGGAATGATTCTCCCGTCTATAGCACGTGCATGACCATCTGAATCCCTGAAAATACCAAACTCATCCAGAATTCGTGAATTTAAATCAAATTTAGGTGTTTGTACCTCGGATGGTGTTGTGGCAGGATCGGTTGGTGGTCTGGGATTGATATCGATCGATGGAGAAATGTCTTCGTCGATCGATGACTTGTAGGGCGTGTCGGTCGATGGCTTGTACTCCCTGACGAGCAATACGGGATCTGCAGGTTGAGTCGCGGCTTGTAGGGGTGCTGTGTCTACTGCAAAACTTTCGTGATAACCGCTGGCCCAGCTTCCAATCGAGTAATCTCCATCTCGTGGTTCGTGTGGGACATAGACTGGTCTGCAGTAGGGTTCATTGCTTGTTGATTCAAACCGTCGTTTGCGCGATCTGGGGTAGGGCATATCGATCGATGGACCAGGTGTCGTATCGGTCGATGCTCGTCGGATGAAGGTCAGGATTGGAGGTTGTTCTTCATCTTCGCGAAGAAATCGGTACTCTATAGCTCGTTCCTCCTCATAATCTTTATCATACTCCTCCTGAGTATTGATACTAGCAAGCTCGGGAAAGTAGTGATCGTTTTCCCAATCTTCTGCGTTGAAATCGGCTTCTGGGGACTCGGCTTCGGTTCGTCGGGATGGTCCATCGAGCGATGGCCGGGTAGGACTGTCGGTCGATGGTGCTGCAAGGATATCGATCGATGGGGTAGTGGTGTAATCGGTCGATACTGCTTCTTCGGTGTCATACTCTTCCATAGAATCAAATTCGTGGGCACATAAACATGTGGCTACGAGTGTTGAGCTGGCTGGTCTTGGGAACCTGATTACTGGTACAGGATCGTAGTGAATGGAAGGGTTGATTAGGGTTAGGCAGAGCTTGTTTGTTTGGAGGTCACAAACAGCTCTGTGGGAACAGAAATGCACACTTGTCGATTTTCGTGAAATAAGGAAACTTTGGAAAACCCTAATTTTCCAAAGGAACCGGATCTCTGCGAAAGCCAACGACAAGTAACCAAATAAATGCGGAAAAATACGAAAAACGTAATAAAACGAATTTGAAGAAAAAGTAGATCTTATTTCGATTTCGCGCAAGAGTGTTGCGATCATTACAAGGGTTTACAAAGGCTTTGGCTGCAGGGGCCATCAGCGAGTTAAAAACATAAAACCCTAGATCTAGTCGAGTCGCAGCTCGATAACGAAGACGGAAAAAGATAGGAAAAAAAGGTTTGATTGATTTCGGACTGAACCTTATGAAAGGCTGCCTACATACCCCTTTCGGGGATCAAGTGGAACGTAGTTCAGTTGATAGAGCTGGACCAGAGATCAAACTGCTTGGGCGAGTTCGTCTAGTAATTGAGCGCCAGTCATAGAAACCGAACTTGTCAAGAAAAAGCCTAAGTTTCTAAGTGCGGAAAATTCTAAGTCTAGAAAACTTTTGAAAGTCTCAGATGAGAGCTCTGGATTTCGTCCCCTTGCTTCTGCCCTATGCCCCTTGCTTATATACTCCCTTCCTAGGCGGTTTAGTCTTTCCATTTCGCCCAGATTCGAGTTTAATGGGAATCTTCCATTTATCTCGATCTTTTTTTTTTCCCGTGGAAATCTTCTATTTATCCTCAAACTTGACATTTATCTTCAAGTTTGACATTTATCTTCTTTCTGCGGGTAAATCGCCAAAACGTCGTCGTATCTTCGGATTGGACTTCGTTTAAAGTCGCGAGTGGCTTTTATCGCGTTTTATGACTTTCCGAGCCGTTTTGCGATAAATCCGTTTTATGACTTTAGACGAGATCGTTTCCTGATACGATGCCTTATTTAGATAAGTTTCTCGAGTTAATCGTAAAGCTAAGCAATGTTTGATGTTTCGATTAATCGTTACCGTTTTCTACGATTTACTCGGGGTTTGTTAAAATCGCGTTTTGTACGATTTTTATGAAAAATCTCGAATAAATCGTATAGTTTAGGCGATATTTGGTGTTTCGTTTAACTGTTGCCGTTTTATACGATTTCCTCGAGTTCTTTTCGAGAAAACAAAGTTTTACTGTTTTTATCGTGAAACTCGAACGATAGGACGGATCGAGACGAAATGGGAGACATTTCGACCGTGATTCGGAATACGATCGTGTCGAAGGACGTATGCCTTGAATCAAGGATGTGGGAGATCGAGGCTCGGGATGGTTGGCTCGACATACGGCAAACTAGTTCAGCTTGGCCAGGTCGCCATATGGCGAACTAGGCGAAAAGAACCAATGGGGCAAAGTCAACACCTCTTAGTTCGCCCAATGGCGATCTATCCGGGACGGGACTAGTTCGCCCACCGGCGAAATAATCCAAGCTGGCTTAGTTCGCCGGTGGGCGAACGAACTAGTCGAGATGGAACTAGTCGAGATGGGACTAGTTTGCCCAGCTTCGCTTAGTTCGCCGGTGGGAGAACTAGTCGAGGGACTCCTAGTTCGCCGGTGGGCGAACTAGTCGAGGGACTCCTAGTTCGCCGGTGGGCTAACTAGTCGTGAGTAGTTCGCGTTTTACGGCGGTTTCGTAAAACGATTCTCGAGTTTTATAAAACGATCTTCGAGTTTTATAAAACGGCTTCTCGAGTTTTATAAAACTATCCTCGAGTTTTATAAAACGAACTTCGAGTTTTATAAAACGGCTTCTCAAGTTTTATAAAACGATCTTCGAGTTTTATAAAACGGCTTCTCGAGTTTTATAAAACGATCTTCGAGTTTTATAAAATGGCTTCTCGAGTTTTATAAAACGATACTCGAGTTTTAGAAAATGATCTTCGAGTTTTATAAAACGGCTTCTCAAGTTTTATAAAACGATCTTCGAGTTTTATAAAACGGCTTCTCGAGTTTTATTAAACGATCTTCGAGTTTTATAAAACGGCTTCTCGAGTTTTATAAAATGATCTTCGAGTTTTATAAAACGATCTTCGAGTTTTATAAAACGGCATCTCGAGTTTTATAAAATGATCCTCGAGTTTTATAAAACGATCTTCGGGTCTTATAAACGGCTTCTCGAGTTTTATAAAATGATCCTCGAGTTTTATGAAACGATTCTCGAGTTTTATAAAACGATTCTTCGAGGTTTATAAAACGATTCTCGAGTTTTATAAATCGATTCTTCGAGTTTTATAAAACAATTCTTGAGTTTTATAAAACGATTCTTTGGGTTTTATAAAACGATTCCTTTTATATTTCTGCGGTGAGTTTCGGCCGTTGATTCCGTCGTACCGATTTTGACCCCAACAGTTAGCCCCCCAGCTCGTAAGAATCTTGAGCCTTTAGCGTAAGGTTCTTGCGAGTGGTTAACCAGTTTTAGTTAAGTTAGGCGGGATTAATGGTCGGAATGGTCCGTTGAAAGTGATCTTTCCACTTTCCAGGGAGCGGAAAGCGTTTAAGATTAGGGCTGCGCCTTGTGAAGGCTGCCTACGTACCCTTTTGAGGGGATCAAGCTTTTCGTAGTTTGTTTCGGAGTTAAGGTTCGTATGACCCGTTTCCTAGCAAGACCTTTACGGTCTAGTTATATGTTGTGTAGGAATTATCGAGCATATTGATGTCGATGGAATCTGGACCTTTGCCGGCCTTGAGACTAGCCTCGTAGGCCGTTTGGTTTGGCCGAGCGTGGCCATTAAAGTTTTCGGACTGACCGTGTGCGGCTCTGAGTCCCTGCCACTTTTGCGGCTTTATTAAAAATCAGTTCGCGTTTTTTAAGAGCGTGTTTTTAGTTGTATGAATGTAGCGGGAAGATTATGAGTTGATATTGAGGGAGGTCCGCGAGTTTTCGTCTCTCATTCCTTTGTCCCTTAGTCTATCGCCTTGTTCGTTTGCCCGTTTTAGGATGTTTAGTAAATCGAGTGAGCGTTTAGATATAGATGAAGAGACATGCCTTTAGGATCTCGATTCATGCCTTGAGACGTTAGCGACAAGTGTGCTGGGTTTAGGGCAAGACCTAGGTTTACTTTCGGATTGAGGCTATTCGATGACTAGTCGGCTTTCGTTTTTCCTGTTGCAATCTTAACCTGATTCCATACCGATTTAGAATCCGCGATAGGTTCTCGGCTTATACGATTCGTCTGGTGTGAACCGAGCATCTCACCGGGAACAATTTCTAAGTTGCCCGGAAGTGCTGACCAAAAGTTTGGATTTCTTTTATAGCGCTATTACCCTTGTTTCGGGTGTTCGAGAGCTATGTCATCGAGATAACTTAAGTTTGTTTAGGACTGTTGCGAGTTTGTTGTGAACAGCAACAAACTTTTTTGGGCGATAAATGTTTACGTTGTTTTGGCCTTCGCGAAGGATACATACGTTAAGAAGTTTTGCGTAATTTTATAGCCGTGGACGGACTGTTAGGTCTTCCAAGAAAATGACTTTATCGAGGAAGGTATTTATATTGAAAAACTAATCTCCGGGCGTCTGCGACGTCTCGCAGTGCCGAAAGTTGGTTTTTATTATAGATGCCGCGTTTCATGTTCGGAACATTTGCGGGCTCGAAGATATTGCACGGTGTTGCGAGGGTTTTGTTTTAACCCTGCTTTGCAGGAACACTTTGGTTCGTTTGCGGATATTCGCAATTAAAACTTACATTCCTGTTTGGATGTTAGGTAGTTTTATGATTTGTGCTAGAGCAATTAAGACCGAGAGTTCGTGTAAGTTGTTTCCCCGAACGAAGCGTTTTTCGTTACGGTGCTTTGTGAAGTGTTGACCTTCCGAGATTCGTACGGCTTTAGGAGCTCTGGTACGAGAAATTATACGTCGGATTTTGTAGGAAACTTGCTTCGGGAATAGAGTGAATCGCGAGAATACAGAACTTAGCCGATTTTTGACAAGTTTGCATTATTCGTTGATTGTATTGGCTTGGCGTGAAGGTTGTGTTCAGCCACACAGCCAAGGTCGTATTTGGTAGCACGAAAGTGTCGTGGTGTATTCCTCTATCGAAAAGGTCGAGTCGGTTTGTAAACTTGGCATTGAAGTGAAGCGTGATCGGACAATAGCCAAGTAGCATTTGTCGAGCTTGATATGCCAAGTATGCCAGTGGTTATAGAAAACGTTTTTCCGCTGTAGGTTTGAGTTATACGATGAAAGTTTCGTATAAACTTTCCTTTGTATGGAAGTTGTTTTATAAAACGATCGATCTTTCTTTACTCGAAGGAGACAGATCCTAAGAAGCTCGGTGCGGAGTCATTTGCGGGACGGTCTCATTTTCGGATGTAATCGGGAGGAGTGAGAGCGGATGCTCGTGAACCGGAGGGCTGAGGAGTGAGATCTGTCAGATTATGATGCGAGGAAGCAAAGTTTAGATCGGTCGCTCAGCGCCGGATCGTAAAGCTTGGCTTTTGCTATATAAGGAAAATACTTTTCGCAAAACCTGTTACGTTTACTTTCGAAAGTTACTTCGTTATGACATGATCCTGACCATACGAAGGATTTCTCGCGTAAGTAACGGGCGATGAATTTAGTAATCGACATGACGCATTGGGTTAACAATGTTTCCGCAGATTTTTCGAGAAACCTTTCCCCTTAGTTTTTGATTCTTCGGTGATGGTTTTTTTCGGAGTCACTCGCGGAGTTTTACCAAAAGTTATTTCACCGATATCCAATCGCAAAATGTTTTAGCGGGTTTCTCGTGCGGAGTGAATCACATGATCAGCAATAGGATCAGTCGGAGAAGAGGGAGAACGTGTTCTCTATTGCTGCTGTGTGTTCTCGATTTTTCTTTTGCCGCAAATGTTCTTGGTATTATTCCGTGTCTCACTTGATTCAACGGAAAATGATAGCAATGTTTTGACGCCTAAAGATTTCTCATATAATTTTTCGATTCTTATACGAAACTTGTTTTATGAAGCTCGAGAAGATCTTTATGACTTCGGCAAATCATCGAGTTTCACTCTGAAGTTTCGTAGAGATTTTCTAACCGCATGATCGCGACGAGAGGTGTACAGTCCTCGAGATTATTTCTCATATGGTTTGGATCAGTCTTTAGCGCTTAGACGGTTTTTAGATTGTCGTTTGCTGATGATTTCGACGAGGCGTCGCATCGTCCGAATATTTTCCGCTTATGTTTTGCGAGAGTTTGCTGTATAGAAAGCGTTTTCTTGATGCGAGGAAAAATGTTCGGCCAAAGAAGAAAGACGAGTTTCGTTTGAAGGATTGGGTTGATCGACAATCCGGGTCGATTAAAGATCATGGTGGATCGGAGATGACTTGGAGTATGTCTGATTTACGAAAACTTCTAGGAGCGAGTCGGTTTTAAGACAACATCAGCGTCTCTAGATCCCTCTTTCTTTTAGGAAATGAGTACGTTCGAAGGCGTGGCGATCGTTTCTCGGTTGTACGAGAGATTGGATCGGTTTGCGAGTTATGTCTGAATGGTTAGAGAACAACAAATCGAGATAGACGAAAATTGCTTACGACTTAGCATGCTAGACTATCCTCTAAATTCTAAGTTCTCTAGGTTTCACGGCAGTTTACAAGATGTTTTCCGTTTCTTACCTACGAGAAATTAGAATTCTAATACAATTTTCAAATCGGACATACCTTAGTTTCATCGATGATTTGTGATCGTCTATGCTTCAATCTTCGTCTTTTGACCTACCGGTCTTCGACGAATTACCAGCGAGAGTATCGGAGTGGGGAGAAGACTTAACCATCGGAGCTCGTGTTCATGTTTCTTCGTACTGCTGGTTTTATTTGACCGACTAGGTGCGCTTTGTATATCGAAAAAAAATCAATCACGTGTTTATGATTGGATGTTTTCGACTTATCTTGGCAGAGTTTCGTAAAACCGGATTAGGTTTAGAGAGTTCAGATTTCTCGTATAGTTTAGGAAACTTTGGTGTTAAGTCAACTGTTGCCGTTTTAGACGATTGATTTGAACTTATACGAAGAAACAAGTCTTTGCGGTTTTATCGTAAAATCCCGATTGAAATACCGGTTCAGACGAAACGAGAATCAGCGAGATCAAGACTTTGAGAGAACTCGAGGATCGGTTCAGCTCGACATACGGCAACTCGGGTGAACCCTTTCAACTCGACGTGTGGCGATCTGGATGGTAAGAACCCTTGGGGCGAAGTCAGCGTCTCTTGGGCGAGCCAGGCGTTTAGTTCAGTTCTACGTTTGGCGAGTTAAGACGCTTGGTTTAGCTCTACATTCGGCAAGCTAGGACGCTCGGTTTAGCTCTACATTCGGCGAGCTAAGACGCTTGGCGCGGGTGATCTCGATTCGTCGAGTTGACTTGTTTTCATCGTAGAGTCTCAACAGAAAGTCCGATTGAGACGAAACGAAAAGCAGTGCGATTATTGTTTAGAGTACGATCAGGCTCACCGTAGCTATGAATTGGATTGTGCGGACCCTCGGGAAAAATTCGGTGCCTCTAGGACGAGGTGGAAAGCTGGTCAGCTCGCAAAGATGGAGAGCTAGGTTGCTTGGCCGACTCACCGTCTTTTTGGATAGATAGTATTGCCCGATTCTGCGAGTAGCCTAAGGTTCTTCCGCGAGCAACCTAGGGTTTTGTCGCGAATAACCTAGGGTTTTTTCTGCGAATAACCTAGGGTTTTTTTTCCGCAAGTAACCTAGGGACTTTCCGCGGGCGACCTAGGGTTTTCTCCGCGAGTAACCTAGGGCTTTCTCCGCGAGTAACCTAGGGCTTTCTCCGCGAGTAACCTAGGGCTTTCTCCGCGATTAACCTCGGGTTTTTTCCGCGAATAACCTAGGGTTTTTTCCGCAAGTAACGTAGGGACTTTCCGCTGGCGACCTAGGGTTTTGCCGCGAATAACCTAGAAGTTTTCCGCGAAAAACCTAGGGTTTTGCCGTGAATAACCTAGAGTTTTTGCGCGAGTAACCTAGGATTTATTTCGCGAGTAACTCACGGTTTGTTCCGCTGTTTCTGGGAGAACAAGTTTTATTTTTCCGAGAAGTTCTCGGAAAACGTCTTTTGCTCAACCCGTGAGATTTGTCCAACTCGGAAATAAGAAAAACACTATGGGGTTTGATAGATTTTATCGTTGCCCTTAGTGATCTGAGATAGAATTCGTGAGCTTGTTTTTGTTGCTCTTCCCGTGGCGAAGAGCGCGATTAGGTTTTCGATTTTGTTGAGTACTACAGCGTTTGCGCGAGCGTTGGCTGTAGGAGCAGTCGCTGCTGGAGTTGTTTTACCAGCGTCTTTTTGCGAGTTGCGACTTTGTCTTTCATACGTCCAGACATCGTTTTGGTCAAGCGTTTTGCGGCTATGAGTAAGAGTAATCCGAGCCCCCCTCCTTCTAGTGCCAAACTGTGGGAACCAAAATCCACACTTGTCGATTTCCGTTAAATAAGGAAACTTAGGAAAACCCTAATTTTCCAGAGGAAGCGAATCTCTGCGAAAGCCAACGACAAGTAACCAAATAAATGCGGAAAAATACGAAAAACGTAATAAAACGAATTTAAAGAAAAAGTAGATCTTACTTCGATTTCGCGCAAGAGTGTTGCGATCATTACAAGGGTTTAAAAAGGCTTTGGCCGCAGGGGCCATCAGCGAGTTAAAAACATAAAACCCTAGATCTAGTAGAGTCGCAGCTCGTTAACGAAAGACTGAAAAAGATAGGAAAAAAAGGTTTGATTGATTTCAGACTGAACCTTATGAAAGGCTGCCTACGTACCCCTTTCGGGGATCAAGTCGAACGTAGTTCAGTTGATAGAGCTGGACCAGAGATCGAACTGCCTGGGCTAGTTCGTCTAGTAATTGTACGCCAGTCATAGAAACCGAACTTGTCGAGAAAAAGCCTAAGTTTCTAAGTGCGGAAAATTCTAAGTCTAGAAAAGTTGTGAAAGTCTCAGATGAGAGCTCTGGATTAAGTCCCCTTGCTTCTGCCCTATGCCTCTTGCTTATATACTCCCTTCCTAGGCGGTTTAGTCTTTCCATTTCGCCCAGATTCGAGTTTAATGGGAATCTTCCATTTATCTCGATCTTTCTTTTTTTCCCGCGGAAATCTTCTATTTATCCTCAAACTTGACATTTATCTTCAAATTTGACATTTATCTTCTTTCTGCGGGTAAATCGCCAAAACGTCGTCGTATCTTCGGGTTGGACTTCGTTTAAAGTCGCGAGTGGCTTTTATCGCGTTTTATGACTTTCCGAGCTGTTTTGCGCTAAATCCGTTTTACGACTTTAGACGAGATCGTTTTCTGATACGATGCCGTTTTTAGATAAATTTCTCGAGTTAATCGTAAAGCTAAGCAATGTTCGATGTTTCGATTAATCGTTACCGTTTTCTACGATTTACTCGGGGTTTTATTTAAAATCGCGTTTTGTACGATTTTTACGAAAAATCTCGAATAAATTGTATAGTTTAACCGTTGCCTTTTTATACGATTTCCTCGAGTTCTTTTCGAGAAAACAAAGTTTTACGATTTTTATTGTAAAACTCGAACGATAGGACAGATCGAGACGAAACGGGAGACATTTCGACCGTGATTGGGAATACGATCTTGTCGAAGGACGTATGCCTTGAATCAAGGATGTGGGAGATCGAGGCTCGGGATGGTCGGCTCGACGTCCGGCGAGCTAGTTCAGCTTGGCTAGGTCGCCATATGGCGAACTAGGCGAAAAGAACCAATGGGGCAAAATCAGCACCTCTTAGTTCGCCCAATGGCGATCTAGCCGGGACGGGACTAGTTCGCCCACCGGCGAACTAAGCCAAGCTGGCTTAGTTCGCCGGTGGGCGAACTAGTCGAGACTGGCTTAGTTCGCCGGTGGGCGAACTAGTCGAGGGACTACTAGTTCGCCCATCGGGGAACTAAGCCAGCTTGGCTAAGTTCGCCGGTGCGCGAACTAGTCGTGACTAGTTCGCGTTTTACGGCGGTTTTGTAAAACGATTCTCGAGTTTTATAAAATGATCTTCGAGTTTTATAAAACGGCTTCTCGAGTTTTATAAAACGATCCTCGAGTTTTATAAAACGATCTTCGAGTTTTATGAAACGGCTTCTCAAGTTTTATAAAACGATCTTCGAGTTTTATAAAACGGCTTCTCGAGTTTTATAAAACGATCTTCGAGTTTTATAAAACGATCTTCAAGTTTTATAAAACGGCTTCTCGAGTTTTATAAAACGATCCTCGAGTTTTAGAAAACGATCTTCAAGTTTTATAAAACGGCTTCTGAAGTTTTATAAAACGATCTTCGAGTTTTATAAAACGGCTTCTCGAGTTTTATAAAACGATCTTCGAGTTTTATAAAACTGCTTCTAGAGTTTTATAAAACGATCTTCGAGTTTTATAAAACGATCTTCGAGTTTTATAAAACGGCTTCTCGAGTTGTATAAAATGATCCTCGAGTTTTATAAAACGATCTTCGGGTTTTATAAAACGGCTTCTCGAGTTTTATAAAATGATCCTCGAGTTTTATAAAACGATTCTCGAGTTTTGTAAAACGATTCTTCGAGTTTTATAAAACGATTCTCGAGTTTTATAAAACGATCCTCAAGTTTTATAAAACGATTCTCGAGTTTTATAAAACTATCCTCGGGTTTTATAAAACGATCCTCGGGTTTTATAAAACGATTCTCGAGTTTTATAAAACGATCCTCGAGTTTTATAAAACGATCCTCGAGTTTTATAAAACGATCCTCAAGTTTTATAAAACGATTCTTTGGGTTTTATAAAACGATTCCTTTTATATTTCTGCGGGGTGTTTCGGCCGTTGATTCCGTCGTACCGATTTTGACCCCAACAAGCTCCAACTGTGGCTAAGAAGGCTCTTCCAAGTAGTAGAGAAGTCTTGAAGTTCAGCTTGTTGGAGAGGATATGGAAGTCTGTAGGAATTAGGTTTTCTCCAATCTGTACCTCAAGGTTGCGAACGATGCCTCTAGAGCTCTGCTGAGAACAATCTACAAATATGAAAGTTTCTTCAGAAGGCTCTATCTTCAGACCTAGATGATCTGCCATGAGCTTGGGTAAGATGCTAACTCCAGATCCTGTGTCACAAAGGGCACGTGGGAATTCAACACCTCTAATGGAGCAAGGTATTGTGAACTTCCCTGGATCATTCTTCTTCTTCAGTGTGATCTTCTGCTTGAGGCTATCTCTGACGTGGTTAAACATCCTCCTGATCTATTCTTCTGTCTCCTTTGATTCTCTGAAGAACATCCACAATTTGTGTGAAAAGTAGGCTTCTTCAAAAGGTTTCTCTTTAGGTATTCGGAGGACTCTTTTTCTGAAGCTTGACAACTCCTTCTCATTAGCTTCTCTTTTTTAGGGTTTAGGTATCTTCTTTTTCCTTTTTCGGAGCACTCTCCCCATATTTTCCATTTTTATCTCCATGGACTCAAACATATCTGTGGGTCTCTCTTTTAGGGCTGTTGTAGGGTTTCTGGTGGTGTAATATCGCTCCTGGAAAGCGTCAAGACCTGCACTGTCGATTTTGGGAAGTGGCACTCTGCGTTGGGGTACTTCATATCGATCGACACTGGTAGGTGTTTGTCGAGCGATGCCAGGGTCTGGATGTCGATCGATGATGGGGGCATCATGATGATCGATGACAGGGCTGGGCGGATGTGGGTGAAGTACGGCGAATTAGGCGTGAGACATAATATTGACGGAATTGCACTCGCGAGGGTTTTCGTCGGAGTTCATCGATCGACACTCGTCGAAGTCAATCGATCGACGAACTAAAGGTGATATTGATCGATGTCGAGCTGGTGATATCGATCGATAGTAGTCGTAGAGGAATTCTCTTTCACTCTCATCATCAGATCTCTGAATCTCTTCTACTACCTCTTGCCAAAAGTCATCATCTAGGAGGGCATAGATGTTCTGGGTGTGGGTAAACTCCTGCTTCTTAACTGCTTCTCCTGTCTGGAACACCTGGGTTTCTAGCTTCTTCACATGGGTGCTGAGTGCATTTATCTTCGTCATGAAGGTGGTGTAGACAGAATCTATCTTTCGATTGAAGTTTACCTCGAGCTTCTGCTGATCCTCAAGTATCTTGTCCATCAATTCCTCCAGTTTAGTATCTTGGGTGGGTGGGTGTGGATTTGAGTTGAAGGTGTTGGGGTCAAAATCGGTACGACGGAATCACTAGCCAAAATTCCCCGCAAACGCGTAAACGCAGCAGTTTTATAAAACTCGAGAGTTCGTTTTATAAAACTCGAAGATCGTTTTATAAAACTCGAGTGATCGTTTTATAAGACTCGAGAGATCGTTTTATAAAACTCGAGAGATCGTTTTATAAAACTCGAGAGATCATTTTATAAAAACTCGAAGATCGTTTTATAAAACTCGAAGATCGTTTTATAAAACTCGAGAGATCATTTTATAAAAACTCGAAGATCGTTTTATAAAACTCGAGAGATCATTTTATAAAAACTCGAAGATCGTTTTATAAAATTCAAAGATCGTTTTATAAAACTCGAGAGATCATTTTATAAAAACTCGAAGATCGTTTTATAAAACTCGAGAGATCGTTTTATAAAACTCGAGAGATCGTTTTATAAAAATCGAAGATCGTTTTATAAAACTCGAGAGATCATTTTATAAAAACTCGAAGATCATTTTATAAAATTCAAAGATCGTTTTATAAAACTCGAGAACTCGTTTTGCAAAACCGCGAAAAACCGAAACCGCCGCAGAACGCGAACTAGTCACGACTAGTTCACCTGCTGGCGAACTAAGCCGAGCTGGCTTAGATCGCCAGCAGGCGAACTAGAAGGTTCCCGACTAGTTCGCCTGCTGGCGATCTAAGCCAGCTCGGCTTAGATCGCCAGCAGGCGAACTAGACAAGCCCAACTAGTTCGCCTGCTGGCGATCTAAGCCAGCACGGCTTAGATCGCCAGCAGGCGAACTACACTCCCTCAACTAGTTCGCCTGCTGGCGAACTAAGCCAAGCTGGCTTAGTTCGCCAGCAGGCGAACTAGGCAACCCTTGGCTAGTTCGCCTGCTGGCGAACTAAGCCAGCCCGGCTTAGTTCGCCAGCAGGCGAACTAGGGACCTCCCGGAGCCTCTATTTCCCGCATCCCCGATTCGATCTTACGACACGGTCGCTTTCTGAACCACGGCCGAAATGTCTCTCGTTTCGTCTCGATCCGACTTACCGTTCGAGTTTTACGATAAAAACCGTAAAACTTCGTTTTCTCAGAAAGAACTCGAGGAAATCGTATAAAACGGCAACGGTTAAACGAAACACCGAACATTGCCTAAACTATACGATTTATTCGAGATTTCTCGTTGAAATCATAAAAACGCGCTTTTAATAAAAAACGCTGAGTAAGTCGTAAAAAAACGTGTTTTTAATAAAAAGTCGAGTAAATCGTAAAACTTTGCGATTAACTCGAGA